>JAOXJJ010000359.1:2545204-2565963 GCA_025769935.1 Phoenix roebelenii | reverse complement strand
TGTATCAATCTTCAAGATTGTAATGCACATATTTTAATATATGAAAGTTTGAAATCTATTGGCTACCTGTTACCCCTTTATGAGGCTGCGTGCCATTGTGGGCGGATGTCGGCAATGGCACGGCCGTGTCACGGATCCGGGTCCGGGGCGTGACACCAGCCATGGGAAAAGTTGAATGAAAAATTCACCCAACAGTAGTATGATCAATTTGGAAAACCAAACAAATCACATTCTTGACTTTGTAACCACAGAGCATGTCAATAAGATACTTCTTTCCCTTATTTTCAGATGTATCAGAATAATGCTGGAGAAGTCTAAACCTTTTCCAGATAGAACTATAGTACGTCAAACAAGCAAAGATTACACAGTTACTTCTACCATAACCTATATGTCTCTATTTTCGTCTGCAAATATAATTTCAATCTACATTCACAGAAACATCTAGCATCAAACTTGTTCAAAAATGAGCACATGAAAATAAAGGCGTGTGGATCATTCCACCTGTAGATCGCCACCTTTTCTCTTCCTTTTTCGTTCTCCTTGCAACTGCATGTATAGGTCACCAGCAAAGAACAGCCAGCGAGAACGATAACACCAATTATCACCATTTTCCTGCACACAAGTCTCAATATGTGAAAAGGTCGAAAAACATTGCAAATATGTGAAACTAAAGCTACATTTAATAGATATATCCCACTAGCCCGTGCATCACACAACATAGCAGTTGTATTATCATGGTTTAGTTTTTAACTGACAAGTATTGGAAAAGGGTGTTCCTTTTCAGTTGTGCCGAACTTTGAAGTAAACAAAAGCATATGCCATTTATAGGTGTGCCTCCAACTGTAACATAAACTAGCTGGGAGGTTCCGATATTTTTAGGAGTTTACATATCAAAATTTATACCTACACTGAAATAAGAAGAAATATGACAGACAATGTTGAGAAATCAGTTTGCAAGCAACAAATCTTGGTTGTACTGCTCCAAGAGATGCATGTATAGGGTTCACACCATGAAAGAAACAAACTACATTAGATCTAATTCCTGAAATAATCTTCAGAGAAGAAGCCTGTTACATAAATTGGCCCAAGGGTGGGAAAATAAGCTAATTCCATCTTAGGGAGACGACATGAAGGTCTGAAAGAAGATTCTTCAAAATAATGTTGTGAACCTACACATTCACAGTTAATCAGAAAATAATATACAAAAAACTGCACATCCAGTATCTCCAATGGAGGATCAGAGGTGTCATTTTATGGATTTTTTTTTTCTTCCTACAAGAAAAATAACAACATGAAAAGATTGCAAATTGATAAATAACTAGAAAATCTAACTGCCATAGGCCAATAGTTTTAGCAACAGTACACTGAGAAGGCAAAGAAACAAAATGGAATCTTTCCGTCCCCTAGGGAGACGAATTAAAGAGATGAACTTGCAATATCTTTAAAAAATAAAACTATTAGATGGGATTAGGAACACAAAAATGGCACCAAATATGATACATGATCACATGCAAGATGCCAGGAAAACTTGTGAAAAGTCTAATAAAAAACAACATCCATATAAGAAAACTGATGGAGGAATGTTAAGGTCCAAAATATGACCAAAGGAAGAATGTCATGCTTTGAGAGCAGCAATGGAGAAAAGACAAAATCTTCAAAAGATATTTTTAAAACTAATAAGGTAAAACTACTAACATATATGAGATAAGATATATATGTTGTAATGTTATATATTATCAGAATGAGCTCCAAAGAAGACATGTAGGAAATTCTACCAATAATGTTGGACACCAAAATGAGTGCACTAAATAACGAAGATATCATAATTTGGCTAAATAATGGTGAGATTGAGAAAAGTGTGAAAGCAATTTTTAAATAAAGATCCATAAGACGAATAAATTTAGAGAACACTGAGAAGTGGAACAAGGATTCAGGAAGTGTCTGCATGTCATCACTTAGAAGAGATGGAACAGGATGCAAAGGGATCAAATGAATTTGAAATTGATGTTGTTTAGAAAATAATGGGGTTAACTAGGCTAATTTGGTTGACTAGTCAAAAATCACATAATCCTTACATTGTAATCATGGATAATATCAATGATGATGGGATAGGTACTCCATTGCTGCTATAAGGATATAGATGAAACATCAAATTGCACCAACAATCATATAACTGAACCTTTATGATGCCCCATTGTGGAGTTACAGGGTATTGTGATGGACCAAATGTTAAAATTTTGACAGATATCTTAAAGGCTCAATTTGGTGTTATGCCACAAAATTATTTTGAACATTGATATTTTTTTTTCAAATTAATAGAAAGATTCAAAGAGAGGTGAAAAAATGCAGATGAAGTTATGCATCAACCTGGAGCCAAAGAAAAAATAAAGATAACAGAGTACCATTAGGGCTACCTTAATGTAAATTATGAAATTAAAGCATATGCAGGGCAATGTTCTGAACCCAGTGACCTAGATCGAATTGCTAGGTTGACTGGGTCACAGATTTCTAGTTTAACCAGTTTAGGAGCAGCTCAACCAGTTCTACAAGAAAAAAAAGAGAAAAAGAAGGCCCAGGCCCCATGCCTCTCATATTTTCTCTACCCTCTCTAAAGTTGAAACATTAAACTCATCTTTTTTCCTTCATCCTTCTAACATCGAACCAAATCCTCTCTCCCCCCTCTCTCCAACCACCTTTGGCATACCATCTAAAATCATAAGATGGAGACGGAGACCACCATACTCCCTTGAATCTAAGCTACTCCATCTCGGAGACAATAAGATAGGATTGCATCGTTTCCAGGGCTAGAAGATGTGGCAGTCATTCCTCTAATCCAGTGAGATCGGGCCACCATGCCCTTGATCTGGTGCGATGTGGCCACCTAGCCTCCAATCCATCAAGAACTACTCGCTTGTCCTCCTTCAATCCGATGAGATCTGACCACGTGGCCTCAAATCTGGTGAGATTCAACAACCTGGCCTCTATTCCCATGAGATCCAACACCTCACAGATCCAACCATACCTCCTTCTTGCTCGACCAGGCAATGTTCCACCCATGATTGGAGGAACTAATCAGGTCTTTGGGCAACTCGATCCGATATAGGCTATGGGTGACAAGTTGGGTGAGTCAACCTGGTTGACCCGCTCGACTCTCTAAACATTAATGTAGGGTATCGATAAAATTGTTACAAACATGTATGAATTGTGCTGGACCAACAATATGGCTCGACCTTAAGACACATATCTTTACACTTATCATCGATTACAATTCATATTACAAAGATGACAAGGTGTGTGCTAGTTCGTAATGATTTAGTGTAAAATGACGAGACAAGATTTTGGTTGAATGTGAAGGTGAAATAATGAAGGAAATATAGATCTGGTTATCAGTAAGACATCCATACGGAAGGGAAGGAAGTTCTTTTCCTCTCTTTTTTTCTTTTTTTTTTGTTGGGGGCGGTGGGGTGGGGGGAGGGCAGATAAGAAAAGAGAAGGGAGAGGGGAGAAACAGTACACGATGCAATCATTTTTGTTTTTTGATCAATTATACAAAGAAAAAAACATAAATTAAACCAGATAATAACAAAGACTATGATCTTTTAACTTTTGAGGCCTTTAAGAGGGTATAAGCACATAAGATAAGCATGGCATATGAGAATCTTCGAGTTGACGTGTAATATGTAGGGATGAGAATCTAAATAAGTACATCTGAGGATGCTTATAATTCGCGCTGACTGTTTTTCACATGATTTAGAATCAACAAGATAGTATGAATATGTGAAATAGAAATTCATGTAGGAGAGCAAAGCAAATTTAGTTTTGACGGATCAAGGGGGAGAAGGCCAATGATAACATGTAATTTTTTGCACAAGTATTCCAAACAGAAAGCAGAGATAAAATGGCAAGTAAATATGTACAACTCCAAAAAAGTATATATAGCTTTCAATTATGGTTCTTGTTTTACTAAAAATTATTGGACTTTGATGCATAGTGACAATTACAGATCACAATGAATCATGCAGTCAAAAGTGGAAAATAACAACATGGACCAGAAATGACTTTAATCAATGTTCATCAAATTTACAACAACAGTATTTAAAATGAAAATAAAATTCACATATTAGGCATAATCTAAAGATTGTATTACAGAGAATACTGGTACTGAAATTGCGAAGAGATTCATGAAAGAGCACCGAAAAAAATTTCTTCGAGGGCATAGGACATTCAAAATTACTTATCATAGAAAAGGTGATCGAAAACTTGTCAAATTTTACAGCATAATGATAAAAAAGAAACTTCAGCAACCACGATCATAGTATCTTATTTTGATGATAACTTAGTTCAATGCACAAGGTTAGTCCAAAACTTCCTCTGAACCAATTGAGAGGAGTTAATGCAATAGCTAGCACCTAGAAGCATAAGTTGCCAAAGTCAGCATCAAGCTGACTGCTCAATTGCCCTCTTGCCCCCATTTTTTATGCCACAAAAAATATCAACAGCATAAAATTCATCATTCACTCTGCTAAGTCTTGTTCTAACTCCAATTCTCACCTGCACACTGTGCTTCCAAAAGTTGGCATCATGATTGTGATAAGTTCATATCAGTCTTGGCATAAAAAGCATGCACAGCCTTACTTAAGATGAGGCATGCGCAAACGTTTTATGCTTGTATTTCAATAATTAGATTTTACAGTTAAACTATTCTATCATATTAGGGTCATACAAGTTATACATGTCTGAGGACTTTTATTGTAAAGTTATTTATTATGGTAGATGAAGGTCATGAGTTGAAACATGACAGTGATGCCATTATGTTGATTAAATTCAAAATATTCTCATGAGATCACAATATACATCAGGGAGATGCATGAAGCTCATGCCTCATACCTTATTCATCACCTTTGGCTTTTTAAACATTAGACATACCACCTGAGTATGAAATTGGTATTGTTTATAATGGTGAAAATATATGAAGTTATTTATATTATATAAGGGTATTTGTGCATTGGGTTTTCAGAAATTTATGCCAGATAATGGTGATAATATATGAAGTTATTTATATTATATAAGGGTATCTGTGCATCGGGTTTTCAGAAAGTTATGCCAGATTAAGGATACCTAGACACTAGCAGTTGTACCATGCCCTATAACAGCTAAAGTTCTGCAACACAAACACTAAATATAAATGCAAAAATATTAAGGCGGCAAGAAAAGGTGTGTTAATGATAAAATCATATGCATCAGATTTTAGAGTGAAGACTTATTTTGATGGAGATTAGATGAGGCACAAAGTTCGCATATAAAAGGTCACTTCTATCCTGAGTTTAATAAATATGAACTTTTATAAAGCAATGAATACAATGAACTACCTATCAAGAAACAATTTTTAAAAGCCACTCAAAGGGTGCACAGGCTACTTTGGTTGGTCTAACAACTCCACAGACTGGTTTAGGCTTATAGGGACTCCTGAATTCCCAGTCCTAATTTGAGGAGATCCAAGAAGAAAAATCGGTCCATATATTGTGTGTCCAAAGAGTTTATAAACTAGCAATGTCCAGAAAAGTTTAGCATGACATAATCTTATATTCATTATATGGATGAGCACTCAGTAAAGTTCCAGAGTTGAAATGTAGTAAAAATCTTACTGTATCCTGGTTGAGATATGTTGTCAATTGAATTTTTATACTAAGAGATCTATCAAAGTTTTCCGCAGAAGCTAAAGTATGACATAAAATTCATTGGATTATGGATGAAAACTTTCAGCTCAGACATTTTGCATTCTTAATTCTCATTTAGAATGAGTTTCAATATGTTTTCCCACTTGCATTGCAAGTAAATTACACATATATACTCTTTAAGCTTGTAAAAGATGACCAATTTCAGACCATTGGCAATCAGCACCTTCTTGAATCGTTTCTCTTTCACTCGCTACACTGAGGAAAGCCTTGGCAAAAGGAAGTGAAAAAAAGAAAACAGTGGCAAAAGCACAGCAGCATAATAGTATGTGGAAAATCTACACTCTTTGCTAAATGCAATTATTCACTACCTACAGTGAAATAGGTATAAGTTCTAATCTAAGAATGCTTTGGACCATTTGGCACAGATATCTCTGAATAAGCAATGAAATTAGTATTAAAAGCAGAGATCAGGGTGAAAATAATTGTGCATGTTAGCATTTTTTGTGGGGAGCAAAAAAAAAAACTTTAAGGCAAAGAAGAAACACGAATTTTCCATTTCAAGATATATGTATCTATCTCATAAACAATCGCATATGTCCATGATATTCATCGATCGCATAGAAAATCATATGCATGTACAACAATAACCAAACCTAAACAATAGGCTTAAACCAACAGAGAATCGGAACAATATAACATAGAGAGAAGTTAATAAAATACCATCTTTGCCCGCCGCTCCTTCAATACATCCCTCGGCTGTTGTTAAGAATCGAACCAAGAGTTCCCAAGACGGCGAAAGCGAGAAGCGGGCTCACATCCAGGGTATCAAACACCGGCGGAATTATGTTCCTGAAGAGATTGAGATAAGGGTCGCACAGGTCCCTAATGGCCGAGAGGGGCTGGCGATCCCAGGGGATGTTGGGGAACCAGCTGAGAAGAACCCTAACCATGAGGACCCCACTGTAGATGTCGAGCCACTTGGCCATACCCGAGGCTACCACGGTGAGCGGGGTGTTGAGGTACCCGCTGGGCCGGTCCTTGAGGGCGGCGAAGAAGAGTGGCCCCACGGCGCAGGCGAGGCTCCCCCGGAGATCCCGGATCTCGGCGAGCTCCGCCGCGGATGGGGCGGCTCGGGCAGCAGCGGCGGCGATGCGGGCGGGAAGGGACAGGACGAGCTTGGAGACGGAGAGGGCGAGGGCGAGGAGGGAGGAGATAGTGCGGGTGGAGCCGGAGAGGAGGGTGGGGGACGTCGGCGCGGGAGGGGCGAGGGAGGATGAGACGACGAGGGATTTGGAGGGCGGGGAGGGGCGGAGATGGAGGGAGTTGGGAGGGGGAAGGCGGCGGGGAAGGCGGAGTAGGGACGGGGCGGACGGGAGGGGTTTGGGTGGGAGAAAGACGGTGGAGTTAGCGTTAGGGTTTCGGAGGGAGAGGGCGACGGAGGAGACGACGGTTGCCATGGCTGGTGTTTGAAGGTCGGGGACGCCTGCGACCAAGAAAGCGATAGAGAAACGTAGAGGTTCGCCAAGTTCGGGGGCAGGGGATAGCGGATAAATCGAGATTTTATCTGGAAGGGAATTGCTTCTTAGATGGGAGGTCAGCGAATAATTCTTAGGCCCATTTGGGAGGGCTTTTGGAGGGCACCGATGATAAACTAGGTATTTTTTTTTTCTTCCTTCATTTAAAAGAACAAATAACCTCATGGTAAAAGGACAAATCCTCAATTTAAAACACAACTAGAATATTTTGACTGAACTACTATTGCAATGGTTTAACTAAACAATAGTGCAGCCCTTCTGCAACTATCCTTAATCTCCACGATCTCATTGAAATTTGGATTTGAATTCAGATCGTTTGGCTCAACCACCAAAAGACTACACCAGCCCTTTAGGCTAATAATATCATGTATTAATCTTTTTCTTACGAATGTTAGCTACCTAATTAGCATTCATCTTTCTGTATAAAGAATCCTCGTGGTAAAAATCTACTATATTTTTAAAAATAAAATAAAGCTAAGAATATATAGGGTGACCTTTCAGGCCAAGCATGTATTCAAAAATAGGCTAACGAGGATGTGAACTAAATGGCTACTTATGTGGTTAGTCACTGGAGGTACCTTGTGGGCTGAGAAAGGGAAGTTACTTTGGGCACTCCATGATCTGTTATTTTCCAATTTTATTAGATATATCCATACTCGTATTGTATAAAATACCTACTTTAGCGCGCGCGTGCAAATATATATACATATACAAAATTCATTTCGTCGTCCAGTAGCTACAACAGTCTTTTTGATCGATACCGTAGTAGCTCTTGGCTAGGTATTGGAGCAACATTACTTATTGATAAATTTCTAACTTTAGGTCTTTTTCAAATTGATTCAACTGTTAAATACGATGGTGTAGGTATCTAGAAAAGATTTACTTTGAAGCGAATATATATATATATATATATATATATTTATTTATTTATCGGTACATAAGGTAAGGATTTTTTATTGTTCTAAATGGATATAAAGTTGTTTCGGTACTTGTAATTTTGGTACTACCTCCACAGCTGTGCATCAGCGGATAAGGTGAAAAACAAAAACAGAAGTTTTTGGCTTTGAAACTCGCATATACATGTCACATAGTGGGTGTGACCCAGATTGGAGGCGGCCAAACCCACTGGAAATCGTACCCACCACAAGGCTTCAATCTCCCATCACTCAAATCAAACATTCCAACATCTGGAACCACATTGTGACACCTCTCAAACGACCAAGTACCGTCGTCCGTGAAGTAGACGCAATTCCCTTGCAGCTCCGGACATTCCCTCGTTGACACACACAGCGAACCATTCTTGCCCAGGAACAGAGCAAATCCGGTCAATCCCTCTTTGTGTTCTCTGACCCAGGCCCATCCATTCCGCCCCGGCCTCAGCTCGAACACCTCCACCCTGGTCGTCGTGTGCTCAACGTAGAGAGGGCGAGGCTCCCAGCTGCAGCCCAAGCGAACGGGATCCCGCCACCTCCTCACCTGCAACAGTTGCCCGGCCGGCAGCTCCACCAGGTACTTGGAACAATCGGAATAGCCCAGGCTAGGCGCGACGACGGCCGACGTCGGCAGAAGGCCATGGAGGTCCCAAGCCTCCACTCTTCCCGTGGATTCAAGCGTGCAGAACTGCCCGCCGGAAGAAAATATAGCGTCTACCCAATAGGATGAAGGGGTGTCCACCATCGTCCACTCCTTGTCTCCGGGCCGGGCGAGGGCCAGCTTGAACAAAGGGTTATGGATCAGCATGACGGTGTGGTCGGAGGAGACGACAGCTTTCTCGTAGAAGAAATACCGGAGCTGGTCGGGCGCGAAGGATTCCGGCGGGATGTCGTCGTCGCATAAGCAGAGATTGTAGCTTGTGACGCGGCCTTTGCGGTCGCGAAGGGCTTCGACGAAGGGAAAGGTGGTGATGGAAGGGAGGGGGAGTTGAGCTCCGGTGACTGGATTCAGGAGGTGGAGCTCGGAGGTCTCGTCGGCGGCGATCAGCCATCCATAGGAGGATCCGATGCATAGGCGGTCGGAGACCGGGGGGTCGGGGAGGGGAATTCTGTAGACTTTTCGCTCGGAGAGGCTGTAGAACTGGGCGGAGGATTTGGCGGAAGGGGAGGTTGTGTTGGGGTTGAAAGGGATCATCAGCCATGGGGACTGCGCCACGGGGGCGAAGAGGTTGGATTTGGCGGCGGACCGCCATGACGAGCAGACGAGGCCGAAACGGAGGTGGTCGGCGACGGGGAGCCGCTCTAAGATGGAGCCCAAGAGCTCCGAGGGGAGTTCCGACCAGTCCATATACGGTCAGGTGAAGAAGAATGCTAAATGGACGACAAAAGGTGGCGCAAATATGAGAGCGCAGCTATCAGCCTTTGCTTCCTTCTATACATATATATATATATAGGCCTCGAGAAAGGAGATGAGAACGAATTAAACTGTTATCCTTCTTCATGCGATATGTTTGAATCCGGTCCGCCCACCATTTCTGGCTTGACCAGTGTGCGGGTCGCCGGTGCAGGGCGAAACCGATGTGCTCGCCGTCTGGTGTGGAACGCAGACTGGGCGCGGTTGGCTCGGGGAAGCAGGGGAGTGATGAAAGGAGAAGGGAAAGACCAAAAGGAAATGAGTAAAGAAAGTAGAACATGAGTTAGTCTGGCGTCGAAGGGATTCAAAAACCAACGGCTCACCCGGTTCAAGGGTTTAAATCTGGAACGCTGCACTCTGTTTTCATGCTGTTTTTTATAACTTGGAAGGGAGAAGGTTTGCGTATTTAAGGTAGCTTCCATTATTTTTCCCCGACTCCTGGTAAAAGTTTGCCACGCTAGATCGTACGTGAACCTGTGTGCGATTTAGTCAGGGCGGCGGTAACAACTTGCTTGTTTGTGTACTATTTATGTCGTATTCGTATCGGCGCGCGAAAGAAAGGCGAATATACTATTTATGTCGTATTGGGAACGGGTCGGGGGTGCATTGAACTCATGGTAGGGAAACCATAGTATGATCATAGTATGATCGACCTTATTTACACCATTTAGCATTGAGCTATAAATCACTAAAAGTTAATACTCAAATAATTTTTTCATCATATGATAAAATCTTTCTGAAATAGTTTTGCCTACTCTTGCATGAATTAATCATTTTCATTGTTCTTCAACAACGATATGAGCAGTACTTATTAGAATTACCTAGGTTAAAAATAGGAGACAACAAGATTGCCAATCTTTTTACCAAGAACCTCTTCTTTATGCGGAGGAGCAGTGCAGCCATTGGCTATAATTTCATTTATGATCCTTGATTAAATATTAAAGGCATACATAAACTGGCTTGTTTTGATTATTCTATTTTCCAGTCTCATCTAATCACCACTTATACAAGACCAATATTTCTTTTATACGTCATATTTCTGTTTTCTTTTCTTCAAGTGAAGAGTCCTACTGGTGGCCATGAAAGTATGACTCACGGTATTTTATTGGGTTTTACGGCCCAAACTGCTAAGCTCATTGAACGCATACTCCTATCGTAATTAGCTTTTTTGGGCTCAAAGTAGGTGGGGATGGGGGTGGGCCGCCAATTCTAGATGTGCATGCCAACTTTGATGGGCTCACAAACCAAAAGAAACTAAGGGCCCGCTGAGTATTGCTTTGGTTTTCTGTTTTTTATTTTCGAAAACCTAAAACAAAAAATGAACTAGGCTAACAACATGTACACAAAATCTCTTATATTTTGAAATTATTTGCGATATGTTTATTCTTTTAGTAGCAAAGATTTATTGCTTTTATAAAAAGGTGGAAACAAAAACAAGGAACAGCATAAGTTTTGTGTAGATGCTATTTTTTTTTTTTTTTGGACAGACTAGGTGGATCATACTGTTTTAGCATGAATATATTCAAAAAAATCAGAAAAAAAGAAGATAATGCAAAGGCAGTGAGATAATGTCGTAGCTCTCTCAAAGGATACCACTCGAGTGCCGGGCAACAAAAGAGGTGACCCAGTCAGTAGCCTTGTTCACCTTCCGGGTGGCTCAAAAAGCACCACAATCCATCGTCAACCTGCAGATGTTCTGCAGAAGTGGATGTCCATCGCTAGCCCTATGTTGGCGCTAGATCTAATTGATCACCACAACTGAATCTCCTTCAAGATGAATACAACCCGCTCCCAAGACGAGCCTCGCATTAGTAATACTTTTCCAAGCAGCTAGATGCTACTTTTAACATCAAACCCAAAATATCACTTCACTAATTTGTAGAAAAACAAAAACACAAAAATAACAACGATGCCAACAAGCCCTAAGCTTAGTTCAGGACTTCAATAACGTTGTTGTCTTGTTTGTAATGCTTCTACAAGTCGTTAATTATGATTATCATAGAAATAAAGTAATTATTTCTGCAATCGGCTCTTTGAATCTTTTATTACCCATCCATTGGAAAATCTATATTCCATACTTATCCCTTCTTTAACAAAATCATACCCTATTAATCAAACTCCTATTTTGAGAGAGAAATAAAATTTTATGAACTATAAGTGGGAGTGCGTTTTTGTGTAAGACGTCACCAATGCTCTCTCATATGATCATGGCTATGCTCTCTCCTGTTCTATATCTCACATGGTTAGCACCAGTGCATCTTAACTTCATGCCTGATGGTGTGTTTCTTTTCTACCATCTTTGTCATATACAGCAAAGAGGCTTTTGAGACGTAGGTGGAGAAGAAAGCTTGTAAAGATTTTTTTTTTCCCTACAATGGATGATTCATACATTTTTAGTGTGAATACATTCAAAAAAATCAAAACATAACAAGTCTCAAAGTGCTTTAGGAAGATCCCTTTCACCAACCTAGAGAGCTCCTTTGAAATGATCAGCCATATACGAGACCACTCAATCCGCAGCTCTGTTGGCTTTTCATAGATATGCTTGCCTTGCAAGGCAATGTCTTCACCTACCATGGCCGAATATTTCGGAGTAATGGATGACATCCATCCATGTCACCATTGTACCTCTGGATCCAACCGATTACCGTAGTCGAGTTACTCTCAAACAGAACTGCACTGGCTCTCAGAATATGCCAACCCAAGCAACCCTCAAGCACATAAAGTTTCACCATCTAAGGTGTCTGTCACCTAGACAATAATAGTTTCCACGATAGGTTTACAGGAGGCGTTGCCAGCTTCCCTACAAAGACCAGTGTCTGAATGTTACTAGATTGAGCACTCCGACGTGGTCCTCAGGCACCTTCTGGGAAGGTGCATGAGCCCATGATTAAGCTATAGCTTCCGTATGTTGATGCTGTGATCGTACACCATATGTTGTGTTCTTTCTCTTATTCTTGCCACATCCAAAGCATTGTGTGACCAAACGACATCTCTTGGTCCTTCTTACATGATACATGTGGAAAGTTGAGGGGAAGAAAGTAGAGGAAAATGAGCTAAACGAGGAGAGAAATATGCTTTCATTGCTGCTGCTGCTTATTAATACCTTCACTGCCCGCTGCTTCAGCCATATCATCTCAGCTCCTCACAAAGAGTGATTGGTAATGTCTCAATCTCTTGGCTTCCTAATATGCTGGTCTCGCTCTCTATGTATATAAGTGTGAGCTTAAAGCACAGTTTCTTGATGTCATATGAAGTGTTCATGTCTCCCTGCATGGGTCCATGGCAATACAAAAGATCTGTTTTCTTGTCAATATTAGTAAATTTTCTTAGTTAGCCTTGTTTCTTAACAATCACGAAGTTAATTTCAAGATTTAAATTTGTTTTAGCATTTAAATTTGCACTATTATCTAAGTGCTTAAATTAGCAGGATAAGCGCTTAATTTTCACTCAACAAGAAATCGAAGATAAGAATTAGCGCCGCAAACAATTTTATGCTTTTACTGTTGGTTTAAATGTTGCTTTGCATTATTATTTTTTTTAATTTTAAAGAACTTGTGTAATATTGGCTATTTAACATATTGAAGGTGAGTAGAAGATGGGAATGGAAATGCTATCCTCTTTTGTTGTTCTACTTGTTATGCTATCTCATGTGGATGCTAGGCTCGGGTTCGAGCCCATGTTTATGGATCGAGGTGAGTGCAAGTAAATCATGAAAAATCACCATTATAGTTTTTATTCGATATTCATCCGGTACCGGGCACGATCAAATTCACAATGAAGGAGGTGCTGCTGCTGCTAAGGAAAAAAGAAAACCAATAAATACATGGATAAAGTAGTTCACGTTCAAATTTGATGCACACCTCCTTAATGAGACTATCAATTTCTATGAAACCCTTCTTGCCTTCAATCATAACTAATAACTGACTTCTCCATAGGAAACAAGCATTCTTCTGTGAAAGGCCTGTCTTCCATCTGTAATTCATGCCTGGAGGCTTCAAGAAAAGCTGAGAAAGCCTTGAGTGATTCAAATCTGTTTGGGTATGTTGATTTGCTATCAAGTGAAATTTGCCATATTCTGCCTTCTGATCTCAAGTCTAAGGTACAGACTTCCACCCAAATGGTTACCTTTAATTTAGTAATCCAGCTGACACTATTTTTCACCAAGCATGACTTGCTTTATCCTTGCAGTGTCTACAAAAGTCAGAAGCATACAAGCTTCAAACTAGGTTGTCTTTGCAAGATCTTTACAATGAAGAAAGTCTCTGCAACAACACAGGATTATGTTTGGATGAACACATGCTTCAAAATGATAAGAGTCTTATCTTTCTAAACAAGTTTTCTCCTGAGGTAACATGAGCTTTTATAGATTGTAGTGGCAACACAAAGCTCCATTTCTCCCATAGCATGCAAGCCATACATCAATTCAATCTAAAAATCCATTAAATGAATGTCTTGAACTATTGCACAACTAGGCCACATACTTACATATTGGATATTCTTTGTCTCCATGCACACTTTGCCTATATTCAAATAATATTTTTTACTTACAACAGTGTGATGCAGTGAGGGAGCTGAATGTTTTAAAAAATAACTAGTAAAATCTCAGTACGTCACATTGATTATTCTTCATTAGATAACCAGAATTTATAGTGCTTGTACACTGAACTACTAGTGGTAACAATGGTCTTTTTCAACCCCAAGTTCCATGATATTGCATAACTTTTGTGGTTTTATTTGAATCTAAATCTCTGTCATTTACTGCCAGACAGAGGAGAAAACTTGTTTAGCATGCCGCAGAGCTGTCAAAGATCTTGTCATTCAATTAAATACGCCCAAGATGAGGGTAATCGTATTGTGCTTCGATGAATTAGTATTATATCAAAGAATATCCTCCTCTCCTTGTGTTTAAGTACCCATTTCATTTCACTTCTTATTCAGATGAAGATAATGGAGATTCTTATCGAGTACTGCGAAGAAGCAGACGAGAATGAAGAGCAAGTAAGCATTTCATCTCTGTAAACAATCATTGATGGCATGGTCCTCATTGGAATGCATACCAATGACTTCTGCTGCCATTTTTATGATTTCGCAGTGCAAGCAGATGGTCTACAAGTATGTTCCTCTAATCCTGTCAAAACTTAACAAGCTGAAAACCAATGACTTGTGCCGTCTGATGAATCTCTGTGATGAGGGGATATCTCTGTGAAATGCCCGTCAAGTCGGATAAGAATGTGGTAGCTTTACTTCTATAGGATATGTTCAAAATAACCAAGCAGGGGGGACACTCTTTACCTGCAGGATTGCATGATGTTTTGGCTTTTTATTTATGAAAAATAGATGTATATTGTCCGATGGACATCAGGAACCTTTTGCCACAGTAGGGATTTGATGAAGCTTTGTGATATTTTGTCACTATCTCACATCTGGTTATCTGAAATGTAATTGCTTCCATTGTTAAAATGGTGGCTTTAGTTATCATCCAAGCTTATCTGAGATAATTACAAATCAATTGCTGCTGCTTATTGATAAAGATAAGTTGGTCGAAGGAGGGCGGATGGAATGCCGGTTAATCACCCATTTGCATTGAATCCTATCCATTTTGCA
This sequence comes from Phoenix roebelenii, assembly GCA_025769935.1. Lineage (NCBI taxonomy): Eukaryota > Viridiplantae > Streptophyta > Magnoliopsida > Arecales > Arecaceae > Phoenix > Phoenix roebelenii. Next base: position 2,550,797 of record JAOXJJ010000359.1, on the reverse strand, counting down.
GATGAATTTCAATACTTAATTGCATATAATAAGACCAAGTGTGGATGCCGTGGGCTGACATTGATCGGATTTTCCTAGTGCGAAAATGGGCTGGACGTTAGACCTGTAAAGCCTAATATAGTTCGGTGTGATCCATACATCAGCTTTTTGGTGCTGTATGAAAGATGTTTTCTGACTTTATTAGGCGTATTCATATACATAATATATAAAATAGTTATTTTAACTAAAAAAAAGAAGATGAAGGGCATGTTTTAAACATTGGACTGCTTGATGAGAGGGCCCAAAATAAAATAAACTCTAGGGCTACGTCCCTTCTCTATCTAGAATACAGTAGCCTGTGCCATTGTTGGTGGTTCGCCCTATTGAGAGCCACCATATAGAAATTGGAGAGAGAGAGAGAGAATTCTTAGGCTAGACACATGCTTTACCTTACATTGCTCTAATTGTTATTCAGTTTCCTTTTCTTTGCCGTGGTTGCATGTTATCTTCAAGATTTAATCAATGGTTGCGATGAATAGTATGTTTTTTTTATATATGTGTATGATTTTCTGGGGTTCTATTTCTCGGTATTGCTATTATAAATTTTTCAACAATAGAAACATGAGGGACACCATACAAGAGGATGAGAAGGATTTGCAAGGGGCAGCATAAACGCATCCAACGCATGCATCCCCGAAGTGTCTCATTTATTCAGCTAAGTAGGGTTAGTTCCTATTCTGAGTAGAGAGTAGAATTGTGCAAAAAGTATAAACTTGAGATCTAAGGTGGAACAATGATATCCATGTCTCTCTGTTGCAGCTACCAGTTATTGTCCTATTATCATGAATGCCCAAATTGAAATTTTATGTAGGTCCTAATATTATTGCATCCATTCCGGATGCACCATGCCACTTTACTCTTGCATTTAGTTGGGGTAAAGGAAGAGGCAGGAGAGGCAGATGAGAAAAATAAGGACTTTGATGTTAATTATAGAGAAGATGGATTATTTCTGCCATGCTCCCGATCCTAAATTATGAGCTCGGGTAGCAACTGGCGCATAGTTATGGAGAACTCAATCCACAAACATGTAAGACATTTCAATATAATATCAAATGTATCGCAGCAGCAAAATTAAAATAACTATAATTAATTAATTAATTAATTATCAAAACTAACTATCAGATAGATTTTAGTAGTCTGACATCAATTATACTTCAAAACCTATAAAAAAATTCTAACACAATACTAAAATTAAAATATATCATTATTGTTGAATGTCGTTTCTATTCTCACTTTTAAGCAGTACCCTGTATAATGATATAAGATATAATAATCAAATACAAATATTATGATTTAGCATAAAAACATAATCAATCTATTTTCAAAACATAAATTTAGCAAATCAAACAATTGTTCATCCTACGCTTTCCAATATTTGCAATTGATTTTTGATGAAAATAGTTTCAATATTTGCATTTGAATTTTCGTCTTACCTTATATTTGAGCTTCTGAGTAAACATTATTCACCAGCAGACAGATGAGAAAATTTGTAAAGCATGCGAATTATTTGTCAAGGTAATCGTTAAGGGTAAGTCATGGTATCAACTGTTTTACTCATTCCTTATGCTTCCATTCTATCCATTTATTTATTACCGATGAGATGCTTTTTCACCAATTCCGTGATGGCTGTTGATGCTCTCATGAAATATTGTGAAAAGGCATAGGTGAAAGAAGAGCAAGCAAGAACACAACTATAATTAAGATTCGTTGTCTCGATACCGAACTTTGGTGCCACATTAGCACTGTGTCGGTATAGTATGGTATGTGGCCTTCTAAGTGTCGGTACGCCATCCATACCGATACCAAACCGGTACGATACGGTATGCGCCGTATCATACGGTTTGGGCCGGTATGGTATATTATGCCTGCAATCACCGGTAAACTTGAAAGGCTGAAACCAGATACCATATGCTCCCTAATGGTTTTCTGAGATGTTTCAGTCGAAAGAATGTAAAAGAAACAAAGAAAGAAGATATCTATGTAAGACACGAGTCAAGTTAGTTAAGTTGGGCACCTTTATCATGTGCAGTGTATACAAATAACAGAACAAAGTGCATGTGTATTTTGAACCTTGGGATATCTGCAAGACCTTATATTCAAATAAGCCATCATAAATTACCTCCATTTTAACAGGCTTCAAACCTTGAAAGACTGGTAGGATGTATTTTTCCTTGTATGTACAAAATCACTTTGTGAGCATCAAGAAATTATGTTATCATGGTTTTTTTTTTATTTGCTCGGTTTTGGTTGAGGGAATTTGGCCTCAACAATGGAAAGATGGCCATGCAGTACTCAGGCATAAAACATTCAAAAGTATGCACTTGGGAATAATTAAATGCTTAGAATTCCCTTGATGGACCCCTAAAACTTCAGTTGGAACTCTAAATGAACACAAATAGTCTGAAGTGTCTTTTTCTCAATGATGTTACAATTCAAACCAAAAAGAAGATTGTTCGGTTAAATGGGCAAGAAAGGTTATCTATCCTGCAGTACCAGGGTCGAAAATTGTTAAGAAGGTGGCGGGATCTGCTGGTCCAGACTCCAGACACAGCAATTGGAGGTGTAACAGTCGACGTTCTCAAGTGAAATCAGGGTCTTGGAAGACCCTGGGTGAAGCTCCTGTAACCATGGCAACCAATGGCAATGTTTTCGTACCTGATGGGTGGTGAGAGTTCTCTCTGTAGGCAATGGCCAAAGCCATTGAGAGCCAGTGGTCGGCAAACGCCCTGATAAGAACCATACCATGGTTTCTGCAAGTTGAGATCCACTGATATCTAGACATGCATTACCGTAGAGGATTAGAACTCTTCTAGAACCTAGGGCGCAATACCGATCGGTGTTACTTTCAATGTTTACCATGATACCTACCTATAGAGGCATCTTGTAATTATATTTTCCAAGACAAGAAAATGGTTCGTACTTGGAAAAACAGAACAGTAAACCGATCTCAGCACCTCAGATAATTTCAGAGAACATAATACACTCTCAAAGAGAATCTTCATAAGTCCGCACCTAAACCACAAATTTAATGGAACTTGGTTTAGCAACATAGAAACAAAATGACGTATCTGTAAGAGAGAAGGAATTTTAATTTGAATGTTAACATGCTATTCAGAAGAGAAAAAGTGATTAAATTTAGCAAGGGATTCATTCTTACCTAAAAGATGCATTACATACAGAAACCCATCTGAAAGCGTTACAACATTTGTAAACAGATTACAGAAGTTTTAAGGGAAACAAATTTAAATCTTAGATAGGGAAACAATTGTGAAACATACAGATCATGATGCTGCAAAATTTATAAGACAATCCCGCAACTGTCCCTTAAAAATTACACTTCAAGCCACCCATCAACCTATATCACATACTTGCATGCCAGTCTAATACATTGCTGGGAACACTTTTGACTGCGCATGTCAAGGAGATATGGGCATGCAAGAACAAATCTCCTGAACCATATTTTTGAGGCCTTTAGCAACTAAGCAAAGGAGCCTGTTTCCAAGGAGGCTGAATCTGCAAACTATTTGAAGCATTATGCAGCTAAAGGTTGCTTAAGTTTTAAGACACCAATTCGGCAAAGTAAGCTAGGTCTAAATCTCTAGGGTGATGGAGCACCTTAAAATAATGGAAGATAACAAACAAAATGCTGAAAGTTAATTTTTTCTTAAAAGTGTTAGTAAACAAGTGCTGATTACTGTCAGTGATTTGCAGCAACACAACAAGCAGCTCATATCATGGGCAAATTTGTCATTTAATAAAGATAAATTTTGGAGAAAAATATGGATTCTCCAGCTGCCAGAATGAAGTTTCAATCTCCTTTCTTGTTTTAACTTTATATATAATTTGGTGAGATTCTTCTGCAGTCTCTTTTCTTTTTTTTTATAACAACCCGAAGTACATCTATATAGTTTCTGGGATGGACATTGATGAGGAGCTCTTGAGTATGTCGAGGAATGTTGAGCTCTTAAGTTCATTGAGGAATGTTATCTCCAAGATGAAGGATGATGCATTGATCGCTGCCAAGCAGAAGGGTTAAGCATTACTTAAATACCAGTCACCCATTATAATATATCTTTGATTTGTGAATCTTGCACAATAATACCATAAATTATGTGCATCGTAGAGCAAAGAATATAAGGAGGGCGATAGTATGGTCTTAGAGAAAGGTCTAGTTGCTAGTAAGAGATAAATTTGTCTAGGTACCATTCTACACTAGATCTTTCACCTAATATGTCAACACAAATTAGTGGCTGATGGACAATGTATTTTCATTTGCAGCTAAGTGGTGGCTTTACTATGGTGGGGCAGCCCCAGTCGTAGACAGTTTTAGCTTGTGGGCGTGAGTGCAATTGGTCAACCATTGCATTGATCTGCAGCAAATAGAAAAACCATTTGACTCAAGAAAGACCAAATGCATCGCCTTTGTGCACTACAATATATGACTGGCATTGAAATGACTTCAACATGTACTCGATCTAACGTATAAGGATCAACTATATGACTTTGTATATGATGAGGAGGATCCTGTGATAGGTTAATGAGCTTGATGACTGAGGACCACCTCCTTGATCAGACCGTTCTCATAGATGAGAAAGTCGAAGTGAATTCAGAGAACGGAGTAGATTGACATGTATCAAGTCAACAACAAGCTGATGTTCAGTAGTTGCAGCCACTGTAAATTTTAGGAAGAAGCCAAGTCATCTCATGATATAAGCAATGATAATAATGACTCATCAAGTAATGATGGGTTCAATGGTCAAGGAGGAGGAAGTGGATAGAGAGGGCGTAGCTTGCAGTTTCCTTTGATTACTTCGTTGACCGGTAAGTCCTAGTTTGAGTATGCGAAGCACGATAAGGATCATAAACCTCAAGCTAGGAAGGACACCATAGCGTACAAGAGGAGAGGACCTAGAGATGGTGGACATGATACCTATCTAGCTGATGAGGTGGTGCGCCGAGTGGGAATCTTGGACGTATTAGGATCCTTCCGCTAGTCAGGATTATCATCCTATATCGAATTATATCCTCCTGTGCTGGGCTATGATCCATATGGATATGCGCCCTTTGAGTCTTCGTGTTTGAGCAAGTATCATCCTTCTCGGCCCTAGTCAGACTATAGATCAGACCTTGCTCAGTCCTTTTATGAATTTCCACCTTTGTACCTTAATAGAGCAACAGTATCAGCATGATTATTCAGTACAGACATGCTACCAGGATCCTAGATGGGCACAATACCATTGGAGTCAAGTCCCAAGGCCCGACTATAGACATGGCTTAGATGTGTATGAGAGACATCGACGCTAGACTTAAAGTTGACTAGATGCATATATGTTGCATTTATGACTTTTTAATATAAGTATTACATTTTAAATGCTATACTTAATTTAACATGTATTATATAGTCACCATTCTTTAGATGTGTAATATAAAAAAAAATACAGTATATTATATTTAAACATTAAAAATGAGCTCACAAAATCCTATATTTCACTTAGAACTAAATAAAACAAGCTTAAAAACCTTAAAAATAATATATATATATATATATATATAT
>JAOXJJ010000359.1:2520018-2545104 GCA_025769935.1 Phoenix roebelenii | reverse complement strand
AGAACTAAATAAAACAAGCTTAAAAACCTTAAAAATAATATATATATATATATATATATATATATATATATATATTGGTGTATTAGTATGATTCGATGCTGTATCAGTACTATACTGGTCTCCTACCGTATGTAGTTCGGAACTGGTTACTATGAAACTTGTTCCTATACACTTCGAATATACTATCACATTAAAACAACATCCTAATATTACTTTAAAAATCAAAACTTTATTAATAGCAAAAATAATCAAGTAAAGGAGGAATGTAAATGAAGAAGTAAACTATGGAAAATCCTGCCATCAGCATGCTAGCAAATGGCTACCTCCTCCTTGAGTCATTGCTAAAGCATGGAAAACATAAGCTTGTAAGATTACAATTAATATAAAAGCATAATTAGAATATGTTCAAGTGAATTAACTAACAGCATAAACTATGTAGATAATTCCATATGCAGATTGAGTTTGTACCTGACAGAAGAAGAGTAGCACAATGTATCAAAAATATCCTAGTGTAGCACAATATCCCAAACACCAAAGCCACTGCTCTTGTCGTCCAGTTGAAGACTTCTTCCATCATACGGTTGGTGTGAATGCCGGGAGATTAGTATGCCTATGGTATTGAGGCATATGATCAACATCGATATTAGCATAATAAATAATTGATATTCTAGCCAAAGAATCACATAAAGTATGTCTTAGTCTTTCTGCCAACCAGCAGTTGGCCAATACAGTGTCAAATGATAAATCACTAAATGATTTTTTTGAGAAATGATTGAGAATTTGGAGAGGGACGAAGAGGAGATCTGTCATGGATGGCAGGTTGTGAACATAAGCTCTCTTTCGGGCAGCAGCACAAAAGCATTTTCAGTCCATGAACTCCAGCTCAATGTCATATAAGAATCATGAGATTCTTTCCCAACTATCTCCTGGTGCTATGGCCACATTTTAGAAGTATGGGGGACCTGTAGCTGCCTCAGGTACTTTTCTGGTTGCAATATGCATACTCTGATTCAGAAGCCCAAATCCAATGGTTGGATCTGGAATACAGATCATGGATTCATTGTCAGCCAGCAAACTTTTCCTCTTGCCTTTTGTCTTCTGTGCATACCTCCTTTATTACCTATTTCTTCAGCACAACCTCATATAGGAGATTCTCCTAAATGACAATCAGGTTCTTCTGTGATCTGCTCAGCATGTATGGAATCTGCAAGCTCCAAAAGAGAAGCATTTGGACCACATCAATCTATGGCTCAGGAAGCCTCATTTGCAGGGAATACATGTCCACTAAAGTCAACAATATCCAATCTTTCTCAGACAAATCTTCAAAAATTCCTCGCCGTCAAAGTCCTCCCTGTCAGAGCGGTCTTCATCTGTATTGTCTTTATATCTTGTTAGACAACAATCATTTGGGAAATTTTCATGGTCTGAAGTCATCATTGACAAACATGGAAAGTAAGTCTCAGTAAATTGGTTAACATATGACATAATATTCGCTTGGGAAAGAAATGCCATAAAAACATATTTCGATAGGTGATTACCTGGAATGAATTTAAGCAGTGGCATGGAATGGCTGAAAACATGCATCAGAAACCTAAGATACCTGCAAATATTTAGAAGTACTGATTTGATATTGACAAAGTACCAAGCACAGTTTCCTGAACCTGTAGATCAGTAAATAAAGGAAATACCATTTGTTGCACTAATGATAACATTTGTGTCAGCATTATTATCATGATTTAGACTTTCAACTACACTATCAATCAGATTCCGTGGTTGTATGATTGAGGCGATAGTCAATTGCGGTATCTCAAAAGTTCTTGTTTGCAAAATATGCTCTACTTGTTCCAGAAGCAACTCTGATTGGCTTTCAATAAATGTAAATGCTTCCACTGTCTTTGCAGCCCTTGCTGCAACTGTACTGAAAATGCAGCACAAATAATTATAACGATTTGCTACGAGTGACTTTGAACCATCGGCAGATGGATACTCATGACGGTCTCTTACAGCAGCCAGCTTAGCATCTTTTCTCCACCGCTTCAAGATGTACCGTGGTGGAAGTTCTTTGATATTTCTATAATCCAGTACTTTAAACACATGACGACATTGAATTCCAGCAAATTCAAATTTTTTACAACTACAAAAAATTGAATTGTCCGATGAGTCATATCTAACAAAATGCTCTATAGATTTTTCATCAACAATCACCTTATAATCTGATACTGCCCCAACATCCCCACAGTGGTATACCATGCAGTCCATGTACATCTCAAACTCATTTTGGAACACTTTAAAAACTGCAGGTGTATACACATTTGCAGCTTGCTTCAACATACGCAAAGCGGGTGCTTTCAAGAAATTTTGACTAGCATGTACATCAGCCTGTAACTCCAGGCACCTTCTCTCGTTCAGTAATGTGCCATAATGCTCAAAAAAGGGCAAAAGATCTTGTTGTGGGCTCAAATGTTTCTTGAGCAGACTGACCAGGTTTTCTTTTTGTAGATTGTTTCCGATGTCTGCGCAAAATACTTGTTTTCCATAAGGTAAAGCCCACGTAAGCCTATCTTCATATAGCTTTGCCAACCATTCATTATCATTGAGATCATACTTGTCTACCATTGCTCTCCATGCATATACGAACTCCTCTTCCTCTTCATAATAAAAAATACATTGACCAAAGTCATGCACAAATGTTTTCGAACCTTCAAAGACTTGATTCAGGTGCTTCATCGCATTTTGGTACACATGCCACGCACATATTCGATGAGCCGTGCCCGGCCACGCTGCGACTAATGCATCAGCTATTTCCATGCATTTATCTGTTAGAACTGTCTTTGGCTGTTTATCATGCATTGCATTCTTGAAGGTATCAAACAGCCATCGGAAAGATTCAACACTTTCATCATAAAGCAGTGCGGAGCCAAAGATAATCGTTTGCTTGTGATTGTTTACACCGACAAACAATGCTAACGGCCTACCATAATCATTTGCTTTATAAGTTGTGTCGAAGCACACCGCATCGCCAAAGTACTGATAGTCCATCATGGACTTTGCGTCGGCCCAAAAGAAGCTAGTCATGTTATCATCCCCATCAACTCGTATGGCATAAAAGAAGGACGGATTCTCAACTTGCGTCCTTTGAAGGTATTCGAGCACAGCACCTGCGTCACCCACCTGCATCGCCTTCCTACGCTTCAACAGGTGATCGCCACTAGCATCCGGCGGCATCCCTGAATCATCCGCAATTCTTGCTTTGACCTTTGACCGGTGGGATCTGAGCAGGTGAGCTGCCGACGGGTTCGCAAGCAGGTGGTTATGGTCCGGCACGAATTCAGTCACACGATATCTACCGCTGGGAGTAATCTTGATGGTCATGCACGCAGGGCAGCCCGTCCTCGTCGCTGGCCGAGGCTTCTTCGGCTCGAACCCCTTCTTCTTCTGGCGGAAGCCCTGCTTGGAGCACACGAACGTCCTGGCCGCAAGAACATCCTTGGAAGTCGTCCACATTTTGGACTTCCGGACACTGAATCCGACACGAGCGGCATACGTATTGTAGAAAGCGTATGCAGCGTCTTCACTGTCGAACTGTATATCCAGACGCGGAACCCATCCTGGATTTGGAGGCACATCGGCATCCTCTGCGGTCCCCATTTTCCTGCTTATCTACATCTCCAAGGATATCATTCCCGAAGAAGTAAGTGATGAGAAGCAAATAGGTGCAAATGAAAGCAATTAAAAGGAGTGCAAGTTCAAATTTTTATGGTCCAAGGACTCGCTTCGTGATCATCATCAGGCCAGATCTAGAAAACCGACCCAATTAATTAATCAGAAATAAACTGTCGGGAAAAATTATAGAAAAATTACAAAGAGGGTATCTGTTGAATTTGTTTTTCCGTGCTGGGTTACCTGATTAATGGAGAATGATAGGCAGGGGAACACCGCACTAATTCCTCTATCAAATCGGCAAGCGAGGAATCGAGAGGGGTTGAGAGGTGGGAGAAGGGAAGAAGCGATGCTAGGGTTTGGTGGAAGTATGAGAGAGCGGCAGAGCGCTTCCGTGCGAGGAGGGAGCGTGTGGACCAGTGGGTGGCCGGCTCGGCGGGGCCCATGCTCTCCTCCATTTATTAATACGTTTCCGTCGGACGTGGCCGGAGGGAGGGCTGGCCGCCGTTCGGAGGAGATTGATGCGTCCACGGCATTCCGTGGAGCACCACGCTGGACTTGTAAATTTCTTCATTTTAATATATATATATATATAAATATGTATATTTTTATTTTATATTTTTAATGTATATATATATATATATATGATATTTTTAATGTTTGTTTCTGGTGAAGGCATGAGGTGGAACTGTGGGAGCATGTTCCAAATTTCCAATACCAGAGATCTGCATGATTATCTTATTTTTAAAATTATATTAAAAAAAAGCTAATGTGCAACAATCAGATCATTGCTTTATTTTCAATTCAAATCTATGTTATATAGTGAATAATCCACAACAAGATCATATGCCTACATTCATAAGATTTTGGTATGGAGTCGAGTATACACCATTTTTGCTTATTCTTTGAATTTTTTGGAGATAATATGAGCTTTGCTTGTGACTCGCCTGAGTTTGAAGATTGATTGATTGTGCTGTATCTTTATTTTTTAAAAAATATAAGTAATGAGTTGTATGAACTAAGTAGTTATTCTATATGCCCAAACTTTGTTGAATGTAGGTTTTAAACCTAAATTGTTGAGATAGTTTCACCAATTTGGTAAATTAGCACTTTCATTTTTCTAACCATCCACTAAGATAGTATTTTATATGTAAAGCTTAAAGCATGCATGTTCAAGTCAATTACTAAACTTAGAATTATCCAATGCATAGATTGTTTATTTTCGTTGTCAATATTAAAAGAAATATAAATGAAACCTTTCTTCATTTTTAAAATATATGCATCTATAATACGAGGTAGAATATAACTTATGTCTCCCTATCTTTACCATATAAATATAATAAAACCATACAAATAAAATTGATAATTTTGAAGCATAAATATCTTTTTAATTGAACTAAAACACTCTCATTTTTCTTTCTCATATATATATATATATATATAGAGAGAGAGAGAGGTGCTTTGCTCTTCTCTGGAGGAGAGGGCATCTACTTTTTTTTTTGGGATCCAAAATTAATAATCAAGCACTCAAATTGAAGACTAGCACTGTTGATCCTGATCTATACAATTAAAAATATATAAAAATAAAAAATCACATATTTTGAAAATCTCTATCATAGTATCAAAAAAATATAAATTGGCCGTTTTTATTGTGCTAGCATGCTAAAATATAGGATAAAGCATTTATATTGAGAATCCATCTTATTTATTATAATCTACAAATGGTAAAACCTGTACAATTAATAATAAATAGAAACTAACGCTTCAATCATATCAAAATATGGTTGTATATTGTTTTAATCGTATATTTTTTGCACTCATTTGATGCATAAGTAAGATACCATTGAAACATGTGATTTTTCATTTCTATATATTTCTAGTAGTATGGATCATGACAACTAAAAAGAACTTTAATTTGGGTGCCAGACTATTAATTTTTAACTTGAGAGTAGATATTCTCTTCTCTTGAGAGAAGCATAGTTCATACATATATATATATACATGTAAGGATGGTTGAGATGTTTTTCTTACTTTCAATAATAAACTATCCAAATTCAAGATCAAAAGTATCGAACATATGATATAAATCACAAAAAAATCTAAAAAACCAAATCCATAAATTTTGGAGTTTTCTAACCTAATTATCAAGTAGATACTAAAATGGACAAATTTTAATCACATGACACTATAATTTACTCTTATCTAATAAGAAAATTAATGAATTTAAATCTACCTATTTTAAAATGTATAGGTCATGATCTATAAAATAGATTTTTAATTTGTATTTGTGCAATTAGTACTACTTATTTTTGTACACTGGATGTATAAATTAGTGACCACTGAAGTTTACCGCTTTTTTTGCTTTTTTTTATAGTGCAAATCATATCCAATAATTTGGATCTTAATTGAAACGGTCTATCGTTGATTTTGGAGAGGAAGAGGACCAGCTCAACTATCTTTTCAAGAGCACGTTAATATTATTGTCCCTCTCTATGCCCACTCGCATGCGAGTAGGCGTGTGCGTGCATGGACCGTACTCGTGGGAAAGCCCTCAAATCTCTCACATAGATACCCAAGGCATATCATTGCATTCATCTTTGGTTGAATATTACCAATTTTGTGCTCGCTTACAGAAGGATGAAAAAATTCATGCCTTGCATGATCCAGCGTGATATTTTGTTCTGATTTTAATCAAAAAATGCAAGTTTTGGTATAATGGTTGGGATTCCATAACAATGCTTACAGAGTTATTAGAAAAGCTGATAGATGAAAAAAGTTAGTGATGGGAGGCAAAATGGATCGTCCTGCTTAGGGCAAGAGATTATCCCATCCCAGTCGGGCAAACTACAACACCGACCAAGCAGGACCTCGGTCGTGCTCAGAACCGGCCCAATCTCGGACTCCGCCGAATGTTCAATTGACCTCGGATGGATCTCTCCACTGCTACGACCTGCAGCAACATTTTCTGATGCTTATAACGACGTCCCGGACCCGAACTCGGAACGCTTTGCTATGTTAGTTGCGAGCCCAAAAGCTCTTTTGACCATAGGTCTATTCGCCGATGCGCCCTGGCCGAGGCCGGAGCGCCTTTATATTCGCCGACGCGCCTCGGCCGAGTTTGAGGCGTCCCTCATATTCGCCAATGCGTCCCGGCCGAGTTCGGGATGCCCCTTATATTTGTCGGCGTGCCCCGGCCGAGCTTGGGGCGCCCTTAATATTCGATGATACGCCCCGACCAAGTTCGGGGCGCTTCATCTAATAACGCGCCCTGACCCTCGAGCTCGAGGCACCCTATCGAGCAAATCTCGGAATCAGGAATGCTAGACCGACCTCAGCACCCGCCAAGCCAACTTTTCCAAATATATAATGCGATCTCTTATCGAGCTCGGCCTTGCCCACGACCGCATCCACATGCGTGTCCGCGCCCACCTACGTGGTCGTATATTGCAACGCCACCGCGCCATGCTTTGCTTGCTAGCCAACGACAGCCATGCACAACACCATGCTGCTCCAACTATACTCCGTCACACTCATCGATGCCTTATCATTCATAAGAACGGCCTACGCCGTGTGCCTCAAGCAAGCTCCGGCTGCGCACCATCTGTCTAAAATCTATCTCCTCTCATGATGAGGATGGATCATACCTTCGCCACCTAAACACTTTTACGGAGATTATAAATAGCCCCATCAAGTAATATTATAGAAACTTTTGGATCAACCAAGATCCACTCTAACTTGATCGTCGGAAGGCCTTCACCGGAACCACCAGTGAGGCTTCGCATAGGTACACCGTCACAAAAGAAGTGGCTTTCTTTTCTCAGCCCCAGCCGGCAGCTCCTTCGACTCCCCCGGCGTGATCACCCTCAGGCCAAATTTGAATCACAACACTTAGCATACTAGAGGGATTAGTTAAATAACCCTACAAAGTTTAATTCCAATTTGCCCATTCTTTTATATTACCCCAAATAATATTTTTTACAGTTCAATTTCAAACCTTTTTTTTAAAAAAAAAGTAGATTATTTGCAACTTAGACAAATAAGGTAACATATTCTCTCCCATTGTTTTTATATTTAAATTATTTTAACATACATTCTCATAATCTTTATCTATCATACATCTAATTTGGTCAAGTAATTTTACAACCCCATTCATGAAAGTATTTCTTTTTTTTTTTAAAAAAAAGAGTTCAAAAGAAGGATAATTCGAATACAGACCAGAGATAACCTGACTTAGAAGAAACCCCAGATTCGTGATTCATGCAGAGAAACTATTTAGTTTGAAATGTGCCAAAAAATATCTATCACAAAGACCAAAGTTATACAATCCCTAGAGAAAGAGAGCTTGAAGAATATGAAAAAAGAAAAAATCAAGTACTTTGTTTCCTGAAATCTGATACATGTTTGCTGATAAATATACAGGTCAAACAAACAATGCCGTTGGAAGCCTTGTACGGCTACTTCAGTGACTCGTGCTCTTCACAGCTCGTGCATCTGAACGCTTACCCTGAAAGTGCAAGTCATAGAAAGAAACTCACAGGGTATCTGAATAATTGCCGCCATACTGCCAAGACTAAATATAGGGTCACTTTGATGGCCAAATTTGAAAATCTCACAGGATTTCCAGGCTTGGAAAAGATAGCATTTACAACTATCCTATTTTGAACTCAATAGCTAAAAATTGTGTTTTGCAGGGCAGTGTTCTCAATGCTACATATAATCACATCATATTCAATTACAAAGTAGTGAACAATAATCACACCACCTGTAGGAGCTCAGTCTGACGATCAAATAATTGGTCAGACTAGAAAAGAGACTGCTAGCAGCCTCAAAATGCACCATGAGAGTTCTGTAGGAAAAGAATCTTCTGTTTGGTACTGTCAATAAAAAGCTGTGGATTTCCAGCTTATGATCACTGGAAAACAGCATGTAAATACTCACCATGGGAATATTCGTGCATCTGTATTACAATTTGATGGAGCTGTTAATTTAATTGAGTGCCAGAACTCTTAACACCGGTGGAGAGGTGCAGGATAAACGTCCAGTGGCTGGTAACGCAACCGGGAATTAACAGGTAATGGTCCCTCCTAAGAAACGGATTTGAAAAAAGAAATATCAGGTAAAACTTACTTGACAAAAATGCAAAATAGGGCAGAGAGCCAAGGAGGCAACACAGACTCAACAAATTCATGGAAAACAATAGATAAACAGTACAAGAATACACCATGAGCTGTGTGAATCGCCAACTTGGAAAATTAACAATTTATAAATGTAAGTCAGGAATAGAAAACCAAGTAGAATACCTCATCCAGGTTTATTTGGAATGGTTCTGCTAGATCTTGAAGCATGACAGGGAACATTTGCTTCATTTTTTCCTCCACTTCCTGAATAGATAAATGTATCACATTCAGGGTTTAGAGCATTTATCAGCAAAGCCATAAATTATAACATTACAGTGATAACTCCCTAAAATTTTATTGCTCTACTGAGCTGTTGATTTGATTAAAAAATATTGAATAGTACTATTCTGAAAATCATAAGTTCTACAAGGGTATTCAAAAAAGCTATATGGGCTTCCCAAGTATGTGAACTGTGGCATATGAATTGTGATGTACAAGCTCAGTGAAAATTTTCACTAATGATGAAAAAGTTGTGATGTACAAACAAGCTCAGTGAAAATTTTCACTAATGATGAAAAAATTTCTATTCTCAACTACTAAGGAAAAATGTTGATGAGTATTGTTGTTGTGTTATCATGACAGTGTCAAGCTTACTAGATGGCCAAGCCATGCTGAACATCCAAAATCAAGTTCTAGGAGTCAACTAATACCCACCAAAAGAGAGATGGCAAATATTACAGGGCTGTTCAATTTAGAGATCACAGACACTAAAAAGGCATATATGCAGTTTATCAATCCCGCTCCTCTTCTATTAGATATCTTCTATCACTTACATGTGGAAGGCCTGAGTAATTGGACCATCGTGCCTACCCACCCCCACACACCAAAACTACAGAGGTGGTTCTGTTATTTATAAATCACAAAAAAAAAAAAAATCTTTCATGTCAAGCTCTAACATATTAATGCATGCACACACATGCAAAGGTGGTTCTTTTATTTATAAATCACAAAAAAACATATTGGTGGTTGATTAGTTCATCAAGTCACTTTTGACTTCAAAACATTTCAATGATTGTCCCTGTTGGCCAACAATATTGAAAGGTGTCATGCGAGTAAGGTAGTTGTACTTTCATAGATTTGAAAAGTGGTCACAAGTACAAAACATGATATGTTACATTGTTCATGTGCAAATATACTTAGAATTAAGAGTACTAGTGTCAAGAATGATGAAAAAATAATAGCAAAATAGGTATGTCATCTTTTATACACACAAACATACATCAGAGAAACATATCTTCATATTCCCAATGGCATTGCAATCAAAATACTTATTTCCCATCTAATCTCTAAGATTAGCTTAGGCATATAACATGTATGATAATTGGCCAAGGTTTTCTGAAACCTGCATCCCTAACTTGGTTATAAAAACATCAAAGCCCTGCTTCTGTAATTGAAGAATTTCACTTGTATTTAAAGCATCCAACACATCCAAATCAACAGTATCTTTCCAACATTGATTTCTATCCAACATTGATTCCTTAGGCCGGACCCCAAAGTCTATATTCGACACTACCCTCCCCAACTTCTAACCTACACTTTTGCACCACACCAAGTCCACCTCACCTTTGAGATGTTACCTAATCATAATCAATAGCCGGATCTAGAAAAGTCCTTCACAATGTTGCTCTTGAACTCAAATCTCAAAAAAAGCCAGCAGAAATGAAGTGCTCCATACAACTGCAAGATGAAATCACTTAGGATTCATTTTTTTGAAAGAATGTTATCACAGGAATGTAGCATACCATCTATATTTTGAAAGAAAGTTGTCTAGAACTTTTCCTATGCCTGTGAAGCTTTCTATATGATCAAGCATGAGATTGAAAAATTATATCTTCATGAAGTCAGAGCATTCACCTGTCTCTGAAATAAAGTTATCTCGTACGTTTCCTGATACCTGTGAAGCCTTATGTCCTTGAAAACAGTTATATAATATTTCATGACAATTAAAAATTTCATCCACAAAATTTTTTGAGATTTTATGCAGCTTGTACAACTTTCGTACCCAGACTGACCATTCGTAGATAATGAATAAGCAGATGTTTGATCAAAAAAATCAAAGCTAACAACTCAAAAGGAACAAAAAAAAATCTTCCTGAATAAATGAAAGTGATGAAGAACATGTTTAAAGAAACAATTTACTCTTTAATGATGACAGATGCTGATCAAGGACTGCATGTTTGCCTAATCTCAAGACTCAAATCAGAAAACTGAGGAGAGCACTAAATTTCAAAGTGAGAAAAGCAAGTAACATCATACCAGTCCAGTGATCCTTGACTTTTCCAAAAGTTCTCTAGCAATCATGTCCAAGATATGCCTATTCTGCAGTAAACCGTTCATGGCAAGTTCTTCCGTCTCATCAATATACTGTCAAGAAAATACGAATTAATTATGAAAATTTTATTCAAAAAGTCCAAGATTAATTAAGCATAGAGAAGAAGACAAAACGTAAGACAGAACTCAAAGCATTATCTAGTGTCACAATACCCAATCTAGATAATCCTACATTGTTAAAGTATAAAAAGTGGCTCGGATACTTTATGAGTGATTACAATGATAACTATTTCCTGGGTTTTGAATACCATGGGATGGCGCCATCCCATTTTTTCATGCCACAGGATGCCTCACATACAAACACTGGAAGGTGGATGTCCTGTCCCATCATGGTTCGTTTCTCATCCCGTACTATCCTGATACCCAGGACAGTGGGATGCTCCGCCATTCCACCAGTATTAAACCTTGTTCCAGTCCTTCAAGTGCTTGTGTTGAGAAAAGGTGGAATCAATTGTGTAATTTGTATAAGATACTCTCTAAAGTGATATTGAACCCCTGGTCTGATATTAGAGGACTAACAACGAGCAAATTAACAACACAAGGGTCTTGAGGTACAAAATTTAAAGATAGCTTATTAAGGATGATACCTGACAAACAATACGTTAAATGACTTTGATGTCAGGTTTGGATTCTAGGCGTCCTATCTAAACTCTGGGCCTATTTTTCATATCAGGTTCATGTCAGGTTTGAGTCTCTTATTACATTAGTAATCACTTATAAGTGATACCCCCAACAGCATTGTTTCTCAGATACTTTCCCCAAAAACCCAGACCTAAGCCTAATTATTGCATTTATATCACACTCAATCTGGCTCGGGGAGGTGGCCCAAGATGACCCCAACCAATTCTAGCCCTAAAGGGATTTCAAATATATGTTAATTATTAGGGGATTGACCATTGGGCTATCAAAAGAAGATTTGACCACATCCAACAAATAACAATACATAACATGCAGGATTTGGATATGATCAAGATTCACAATCTTGTAGCGGACTATATACCAATAGGTGACCAGTATGGTATGGTACTAGATTGTACCAGTATATTTTTTGAATTTTTTTTGGTTTCAAGGTTTTACACTGTTTTTATTTAGTTTTGAGTCAACGTAGGGTTCGTGAGTTCATTTTTGATGTTTAAATGTAATATCCTTTATTTTTTATGTTACATGCTTATATTAAATATTTTAATTCTGACTAGTGTAGCCTCTGATAGGAGTACCACATATATTTTGTTCAGCCTGTATTAAGCACTAATAGCCTAATAAATCTAGAAATTAGTTTAAAGTTGGACTTTTACTCAAGAAGCAATTAGTATGACAAAAATTAATCAGATTGTTGTTAAAAAAAAAAGGACAGCAAATAGCATGTTAGACCCCAAGAATGGTACTTATTTTTGAATCTAACATCTTTAATTTTAATAAAAAATAAAATAAATATCAAAAATAAAAAAAAAAATATATCATTGTGTTGATTTGACTAAGATCTATGATATATCACAAAATAATGCCAAAATATTTGTATGTTGGCATGATTTTTCTATATTTTTAATTTTTTTCCTATTTATGGGCTATAACCAAAAAAAAATGGAAGACAGAATCCAGAAAGATATCTTGCTGAACATGAGCTACCCGCCCTGCTCATCCTTCCATTCTCTCCTCTTTCTTCTCGCCTCCTCTCTTTCTCCTCTTACAATAGGGATAAAGGGGCATGGCAACCTTTTCTCCTTCAATTGTTGAGGCGAAGGGGCTCATTAGGCTTGTACCAGGCCGAACCAGTTGGAAATGAGTGGTTATAGGCAGTTTAAACCCTTAAAGACTGGTTCGCATCGATTTGGGTCCTATTTCGTGCGAGACCATCAACTGCCCTAGTTCATGGTTGGAACGGTACCATACCGATCGAATAGTGTAGTTTGGTCCAATACGACAATCCTAGAATATGACTTGGTTAGATTATCGGGTCCAATTTTGGGATCAAAACAATGTTATAGTAATGGGTTAACTTTTCATGTAATTGGAGAGCTTTTGCAGCCTACAATACATCAGTATGTAATATTTAGAACCATATTATGCCACCAAAAACAAAATGTGTTTAAATGGAGTATCATGCAAAAAAGCTAATGAAAATAGTGATTCTTTATAAACAAGACATGTAGCTTTATTATGCCTCTACTAATTTTCATATAGATCAACATTAAATCATTTCTTCAAAGAAAGAGAGATGATTGAATGATAAATGTAAAATCCTAGTGTACAGTATTTCATTTTTGACATTTGGTCTAACAAGAAAATCTGCTAACTCACTTGAAAAGTAAAGGAGTCAATTTTTTTCTATTGGCAATGTCTCATTTTATTAGTACTAGAGGCTAATAGCTGAATTTTGATGTTCCCTTGAATCTATGTGAATAAGACAAGACTCACATTCAAAAAATTACTCTAGAATAAAAGCCATTTTCAACAGATTAACATATCAAATTGTGGAGGATAAATTGCTGTTTATATTCTTCATGAAATTTAAAGATTTGATGTGACCAAGGGTCCTCAAAGCTAACATTTACATTTTCCAACATAAAAGATGCTTTCATTTATAACCCATGTAACAATTGCGCATTGTTGTTTATAAGGCATAGTTAGTTTGATGAACTAGTACTTTTTGAACACATGCACTTTCAAACATTTGCAAAAGGGAACTAATGCAAGTTGCCTCAGATCGTTATTTCATTGTTCGACATGTTCGACATCTTATACCTCTCTATAACCCTGACACATTTGTCCATCTAAATGCCATTACAGCAAGGATTTTGTTTCCCTTGATATACATGAAAAGGTGCTAATAAAGAGGTCCAATAGCTATTAATGATAGAAATGCTTACCCATAAAACTCTATTATTTAACAACTTTGACGAACACATCTAAAAATCAATCTATATCAGATACTGAAAGTATCCCTACTCCTAAGTTTCTAGACAAGTGTCGTATCAGTTATGAAGTAGCTCACAGAAGCAGTTTGCATCAAATTGGAGTTGGAAAGGAAGGATTTCTAAAATCTTCTCAAGAGCCTTCAAAATTGTACATATGTTCTTTCATATATACATCCACTATCCTGACATAGTGATCTATGGCTGTTCATGGACAACCTCAAGTTGAAACAAACAAACCCCCACCCCACCCCCCCCAAAAAAAACACAACCACCACCTCTGTGAGGCCTGTTTCCCAATGTCCACTCGCCCATTGCGAGAATTACAATAGCATGGTATCATGGATATGCCCATGCTTGTCAATCAATGTATGCACACAGGTATCGAGCAAGTTTCTACAAATAGTGTGTAATTAAATTTTTCTGATAGAACACTTATGTGCTATCAACCACACAAGCAACAGTTCAGACATATATTTGCAACTGCCAGTGCCAATAGTTCATCACATAAGATACAACAAAACATAAGATCAACAATTATTGCTCAAAAAGAAAGTAATCAGTATCACTTATATGGTTGAAGATATCTTATGTACCCAGAATTTACAAAGACAAGAAAGATGTTACCCTTGTGAGCTCTCGAGTAAATAATTCAGACACTTCAGGAGTCATCTCAGCAGGAATCACATAAGGGTCATCCCACTAAAACAAATCAAAAGAAAAAAAAAGTTAATAATGAGAAAAGAATGCCATTTTATTGTGTACCAGGACTTAAGAAGGCAAATAAAGAATACCTTATACTTGATCAACTCGCCATCTGGACTATCTGGTCGATCCATCATGCCAACCCTTTTGACTAGAGTTGCAAGGCCTAATCTTGAATTTCTGGGGCTAATTACCATCTCTCTGGCTATCTGCACTAAACCCATAATTGGTGAAAGAAGCACTTGGTTCTTAATTCTCATCATTATGCATAAATTTTAGTCAGCACATATACAATGAAATGCTAATATTTAGTATGTTAAAAAAATGAATATTAATATGCAGCACTAGAGTAGGCTTAATTAGGAAAAGACATATTACTACAATGAACAAATTAATTACTACAATGTAGTAGTTACTACATAAACAGTATGTGCCAATCAACAGAGGTCACTCTGAATCAATTACTACAATGAAGCACATGGTTTTTCTTGTGTAAAGCTAACCATGCATATCTTCCCTGCTTACCTTGGGGTCTAGATGGTTTGTCTACAAAATGTTCTTGAAAAGTTTCAGCAATTTAGCATTTGTCCCATGATTATGATATCAAGAAGGGAGGGAGAGAAAGCAAGAGGTAGAGATATACATATATACACATCCACACATGCGCTCTATGAGCGCGCGCGCGCGTTCACACACACACACAGAGAGAGAGAATTGTGGACTGATTTGCTTTCATGACAACTAAGCTTAAATAGAAACTTCTAAGGACAATGATGGAATTATATTTTAACCAGATTAAGAATGTTTAAGCAATTATTGGGAATACCTAGGAAACATTTCCATCTAAGAATGTCAATGTATTGATAAGTGGACAGATCATATTACTTGAAACCACAGTTTGTAGTCAATATCTTAAAGAAATAAGACCTATGAAAAAGGTGAAAGTATTCATCTCAAGGAATGTATAATTATGTAGGAAACAATTAAGATTTTTCAATCAGATAAGGCAGCAATAAAGCAGCAAATTAATTGCTCATTATAGTTATCAACCAACGTACAAAAAAGATGGAATGTGGAAGTACAAGCAGATATCCTTCAAATCTATAAAATTTCACATACTCTTGTAATTTTTTCTAGATCATCTCTTCCTCCATCAGTGATGTCATCACCCAACACAATTCGTTCAGCACAGCGCCCTCCATGTGCAACTACCATTTGCATCTTCATGTATCCAAAGGTTGTGTATCCTTGATCTACCATATCTTCCCTTGGATAAAACACAGAAATTGCAGTTTCCTGCACAAATTTATATGCAGATATATCAGATGACAATTTTGAATAACTTCTAAAGCTTAACAGTAGCGTCCGAATAGATGACTCTAGTCTGCAGTAATCTCCATTGATCGGAGTGACAAGTCATCACTAATCTCCAAATCCAGAGTCAAACTCATACCTTGCCACCAGGAAGTAGCTGAGAGAATGCATGCCAATCAAATCGGGGGAATATATGAGCTAACAATATATGGCCAGCTTCATGGACAGCCAACAATCTCCTTGTCTCAATAGAAACCTGTCACATGGACATGAATAACAAAATGCCTTGTTAAAAATACAGCTGTGATATTGAAGATATCCATCCAAGTAAAATTATTGAGAAAGAAGAATACTTACACTTTCTTCACATTTTTGTTGCTCTTCTTCTGTGAGCAGCACACCCATGCCCTCCAGCAATTGCTTGTCTAGCACATCGATTATGTCCTGCGGGGTAATCATGGTATGGCCTTTCCTTACCTGAAAGCCATAATAGGAATCTAGATTACTGGAAAGGGCAAGATTGAACCAAATAGATGTGCATAACCATTACATAGTAAGGATTTCATAGGCTAGCATAATTCATTCCCTATTTAATGAAAAGTTGGTCTAGAATTTCACAAGGTAATTAAGGAACAAATAAATTTCAAATCCTACCATAACAAAATAAAATTTCCAATTAACAACATATATTTTCAACCTTAAGGAGTACATGAACTGAAACTGGTAGAAGTTAATGTTTATTTTATGTGCATAGAAGCGATAATTTACTATTTATGAGGGCAAGTGGAAAGATATGTCATGTATTCAAGAATATCTACTCTTCAAGGTGAAGTCCAAGTGAGCATTCATGATGAGAAAATAGACCACCATTAGCCTGTACGACAAAATGTTGTAGCTGCATGAATAAGCACTTGAAGACACTTATTTTGGCCTTTCCAAGAAAATATAAAACAAAAACTATGAAATTCTAACTACTGGATTATTATATTTAAGTATTTAAAGTTACACTAACTTGGTGATATACATAATATAAATTTAAAATAAGTTTTCAAAGTTTGGAGTTTCTCAATGGCCAACCTAGGATAAAGTCAAACTTTCTTAAAAAAAAATATGCTGGAGACTATTGCTCTACAATGGGTTGCATTTTGTTTTCTCATGCATGCATAGACTGTATATGATTACATATTGTATAGGCACTTATTATATAAATAATCCCAAATAATCAAAGTTCAACTTTTCGAACTCTCCGCCATAATCTGTAAAAAGGGTCAAGTCTACAGTCACTGCTATTTTATCCATTTCTTTGCCATAACATCCATCCATGCTATCACCTCTTCTTGTTCCTATCTCTTCTACATAACCCACCACTTAATCCACTTAGGCTTAATTATATAGATGTATTTTCTTGTGGATTTACTCATCAGAAAGAAGATATTGAAAATGATTACGTTTGATTATTGCATGCCATCAACTTAATTTGAATCTTGGTTTTACTTGATTCTCCGCTGAAATTGCATCTATATCTTTGCTTTGATATGGTATCAACTGATGAGACAAGAACAAGAAGTAAATGGAATGAGAGAAGAAAGCTAGAGCACCAGAGATCCCATACAGCCTATGACTTAAATATGCTTTTGTTTACCCACTGATAGCTTTGATAAGACCAGAAAACAGTTGCCAATAAAAAGTTAATGGAAGACTACTATCCCTTCCAATTTATTAACGCATCCATGGAAATATTAACTAGAAATGAATTCAGCACATAATACTATCATAAGCTACAAATTCCAAGTTAAAAGAAATGTATACTGCTACAAGCATATAGAGGTTTGTTTATATGGTAAATAGTACTGCTTACTTTTCACGAAACCAATAAACATAATGGAACTTTACCAACGATCTCCAATCATTTGATAAAATATGTAAGAATTTTTTTAAACTTACAGACATTATTGCTGCTTCATTGACAAGATTCCGGATATCAGCTCCAGAATAGCCAACAGTACGAAATACAAGCTGTTTAACATAAAGGGCATCAATCAATAATAATATTCAGATAATCGCAAAATGATAATATCAGCATAATAAAACTTCCAATACACACAGTCCATGTAATACAACTTGACAGAAAGTTTAAAGTACAGCATCCATTCAGATTCTAAAGCATGATATGTTCCTGGATGTTGAGCTGTGTCAGACAGATTTGTCAAATAGTGTTTCTTCTATAAACATCTTGAATGTGATAATTAAAAAAGAGTGATATATCCAAATCAGCTTTATAAATATTCATTGTGAATTACCACAACCATAACCATCAAATATCAATCCTTGTCCAAACTGTTAACACTCCTCTTGTGGAATTCCTAATTAGTAAGAGAATTTGCAGAAAACCCCAGAACAAAGGCAACCCCATTCCTACAAACGGCTGAAATCTGAAAATGTAGAATAACCCATCTAATGTTAAACCTGTGAGCAGGAGTATTAATGAAGACCAGATGATATAGTGGCATCTCATAAGTCTACATGCAATACATCTTTCCGGTAAATGTAGGTCATTATTCATTGCATACCTCCACTTGCAGGCTCCCAGAGAGAAATGTGCTGCAGATATCCAGTTCATGTAACAACCGGTTCAGATTAGCAGGTCTCGATAGAGTGTTATGCAGACTTAAATTTAGCAATCAAAAAGAACCCATGAAATAAGCCACATTGCTTGTGTGAATCCCTTGGCCTTCCACTAGGCCTCCAATATCTCTACCAGACTATCCCAATGTTGAACAGTGTCATCCCATTATATCAAGTTATCAACCAACAAGTTCCCTTATTTGGAACAAAACAAAATTCCATGTGCATCTCATGCATTTATCCTCATATACATGTTCTTATCCTCATAAGAGGAAATTTTACATAAGATTTTGGTCATAGACAATGGGCAGTAAACAGCAAACAAATAAAACCTTTAACTTAAATCAGTAAAAGAGATTTGTGATTGGATGAGGATGCAGTCTTTTAGCTCAAATGGCAATCACAAACCTAAGCAGCTGAAATTAATTACTGCATGTTTAATCTTCAGAGGAGAAGACGACTGACATTCTATTGCCTATCATGCACTTAAGCTAGTTTTATACTTTCCACATAGAAGTCAGTTTTCAATAACTTCATAGACATTGACTCTTCATGTTCCAAAGTCTACCCTTTAAAGAGTATATCTATCTTCAATTTTACTTTCTTATGTTTCATTATAATCAAAAGTAATCACTAACTGGAGCCTCTTAATTCGTAAGAATGGACTCTTTGAATCACTAATTGTATTGAACAAGCAAACCTATTTTAGGTTGTTAGAGAAGAGATACTTAAGAAATTGTTTAGTTGTCAATGCAGATAGTGAGTCAGGTTGACAGAGTCCTGCTAGGTACCAGAGTTGAGAGAAACAAGAAGCAATTTTGGTTCCGTGGAAGATAAGGAAATATAAAACAATAAGAAGGAAAGGAAAGGAAATAGAGTAAGGTACAGGAATATCAGCAAGCATTGCAATCTCCCTTCTCAATCAGGAACAAGCATCACAGTGCAAGCTCCAAAAGAGTCCACAAAGTTGCACTACCAAAGGTTCTTGGGCAGATCTTTGCAATCTCGGATGGTAACTATGGCGTTGCACAACCCAAGGGAATGAAAGTTTTTGAAGAAAAATATTAATGATTTTATCAAGAAAATATGAGGAGGTGCAAAGGTATTTATAGAATTCTAATGCCCTGAGTACTCTTAGGATTTGTATTAGGCCTCTTGAGCCCATATAAACTCGAAATTCATTGGAAAAAGAAAATAATCGAGCAAAATCTGTGAACAAGGGCAATTTCAACCAACTAAAAAGTTGGAATGCACTAATTGGCATTGGATTGAGATCCAACCTGTCACAGTTGTTATCATATCAAATTTTCAATTGACCTACCAATCTTCCGGCATTGGATCTATATCCTCCCCAGAGACTGACTCAAAGATCGCTGCTAACTAAAGACTAAACTAATTTGAATTTGACACGATACCTAGCCATGAAATATCTATTTTCCTGATTATTTATCACAAATTGTTTATCCACAATGGGCATCAAACTGTATATAATGTCTTGCAACAGGAAAAAGATCTAACCAGTCTCCTATTTTTCCCCCTATATTTAATCAAATTAGTTAACTTTCTTTTAATTACTCTAGGGCTGCCTAAGAACTTTAATACAATAGTTGGCATTTCTCAGGAAAGTCATAGTAGGTCATCAAAAGAATTTCTAACTCCTTACCTTCACTGCAACTAACATCTTGCATAACTAAAATCATCAGACATTTAAACCCAGCTAAGGAAAAAAAGGGCCAAATGATACAAGCAATCAAAATAGTAGACTGGTAGCTGAATTTGTTACACGTTCTCCTTATCAACTGTAATGCAAGTGTTATATAAAATCTGAATGCGACAGTAGCATACAGTACTTCATTTTCTAGGGAGAAAAAAGTGAGGGGAAAAAATTCTAACCTTTTCAAAGTCCACATCTTCTGTGAGCTTCTTTCCTACACTATGCACACCAAATATTTGAACTCGTTGTTTAGCATCTGGTAAACCAATGTACAGTCGCCGATCAATGCGCCCTGGGCGAACAAAATCAGGATCCAACTCATCTGGCCGGTTAGTTGCACAGATGAATATTACAGCTTGTCTAAGAGAAAAACGATCAACACCAGTTTTTTCTTTCCTGTAAAGAAACAACTCCTGAGAACAGGTCTATGTTGGCACATGTAACCAGTATTTCACTTAGATAACAGTTCACAATCTAAAAAGTTTTATATATGAGATAATTTAATAAAAAGTAAAACATATATAGCTACAAGCCTATTTTTCACACAAAGGATATATTATTAGGCATCATTGATCACAATACCAACTTGGGTTAAATAAAAATTCCACTATGAAACCCCAAAAATAAAACAGAATAACCCTACTGCTAGTTTAGTCTTCCCTGCATAACACATTCGCCCACTAATCCACAACCTTGAATACAGGTGTCCATAAAAATATCTGATCTAATGTAGATAATAAGCCATATGAAAGTTGAACAAAGGCAAGTTGGAAAACACTGCAATGCGGGGGTACCAGTTTGCTATAGCCTTGATTATATCAAGTATCAAACCTTCCTTGCATTCATGAAGCTCCATGCCTCTGCATTTCCATGACACATGCATTGCTTGTGCCATACTCTAGTTACCATAGCGTGCATGACAAAATTGCAAGTGACCACAGAACAGTAAGGACCAATTATTAGCTACAAGCTTCAGTACAATGAAGTTAAGATCGAGGTTGAAATATATGTGACTCATATTCACAATGCCCACTCACAATTTGACTTAAGAGAAGCAACCCAGTGACCCATAAAATGTAAATTTTTCAAATAAAAATAACTAAAATTAAATAAAAAGATAGAATAAATTAAGATTCAGATATAAGGGATTAAAAAATGATAGAACATTCAAATAAGTAGAGAAAATCAACTTTAGAAGAAATTATTGCAAATCATAAATAACTTGTGATAATTTCTCCAATCCACATGCCAATATTACCACAAGAGCAAAGAATGCATATGAAAATATTGCTTGTGAATAGACAATGGCTATCAAAGAGAGTAACATTTTTAGTACCGATATAGTAACCTAATGAATGCAATGATCATTTAAGTCAACTGTTACGCATATGCCCTAAAACATTTCTTACAATAAGACCCTAACAGCACATAATTACTTAAGTTAGAACTATAAATAGATAGGCTAGTTATTACCAATATGTAGTGTTGTAAACTATTAGCAGGATTTTATAGAATTAACATTCAAGAATTACTAGGAACTGATATATGCAAAAAATTGTTATATACTTGATTCAATCAGCTCTAAATTCATCTTTTTACTTGCCTAAGTGACTTTAACTCCACCAAGATAGAAACAACATTTAATCAGAAAGGGGCATAACAAGTTTTTTTAGACTTCCATGTCATCCAAATTATAACAGACACAGTCATATTCAATGAAAGCTAATGAAACAAATAGAATTTTGAGTTACTAGCCCTGAAAACAGAGAGACAAATCAACTTGCTGAATTCACCAACCTTAGTTTGGCACAAATTTAGCAACATGTTATACCTGCCTTCATGATCATTTTAGAATGAGGACAGAAAAACCCATCTGAAATGAGGGTGACGGCAGGACTCAAACCAAAGTCTTTGGTAACAACCTCCAAAGGCTTTATTAGCTGCGTTAGTTGGCAGTCATACCTACCTTAGTGTGACATGAATTTAGTATATTAATTGAAACATATCCAATTCTTTGAGATTTTTCTCTTGTGAAGGGTATCTCTTCTATACACTCAACAACACTTGAAGAAGATAGGAACAAACAAGGAGAAAAACATACTCTCCATCAAGCTGAGTAATTAGAGCCTCAAAAGTTGCCCGTCTGCGTGGATCCTTCCTCGCATGTCGTCCCGCAATAGCATCAATTTCATCCACAAACACAAAAGAAGGAGCCTGCCAAGAGGATCACTGGCTTGTTTAAAACATATAAAACTAAAATCTCTAATTGGACAAAAAGCAGCTGAATGTTGTACTCAAGGTACACCATCTCAGTAATGGACCCCATACCGATGTCACCCTGTTACAATGTTGGTACGCTCGATATGGAGGCCGATTCAATGTATCGAGTGTCGGTACGCAACCGTACCATATATTACCGGTACCGAATCAGTATGATATGGTATGTCTCGTACCGCCTAGTTCGGTATGGTATGGTGTACCTTGATTGTACTAATATTTTAAAAAAATAAATGTTAAATTTAATAAGGCAACCAGATTATAGACATTGAAAGAACAGTTCGATAGTAAAAACTTCAATGAAAGAGTAAATCAGCAACAAAATGCAATAAAGGTGTATCTGAAAGAAAAAGACAATAATATTTCTTATTATAATTAAACTCTTTGGAACATGTAATAGAATTGTACATTGGAAGAAGCAAGATAAGTGAAGAATAATTAGTGTAAATCCATGGATCATACTTGCAAAAATTAATGCGCCCATGCTTGCAAATATCATGTTAAGATGATATTTACAAAATAAGACAGACATGTATCATTGGTAAGATTGTGAGACCAATCACGGGATCTACTTCTTAGTTTGCATTAGTTTTCACTAAGAGATGTTCACTAAGAGAATATATGCAATGGAAAGTAAGTTATGCCACTATAGAATAATGTGGCATCCTGCTTGAAACTGGTTGACATATGATACCATCATATCTATAGGCAGTTGAAGAAGGTTCGGGCAATCTCTTTAATTTTATTTTTTTTTTATTTTATCATAATCCTTTGGGACCATATCTGCGATTCAGGAGTGCACTGCAACTAAACTTTCTATGATCTTGGGATGCCTCGCTATGATGCACCTACTGGATTTATTAGATACATCAAACGAACTCATTTCAACCAAGCTATCATGATTGGAAGGTGATAGAAAGGACCAAAGACAAATATGATCAAACTTTATATCTTAGTTGTATGCAATGTCTGCCAAACGACTTCAACTACTTGGCTCGCGGCGTACCAAACTGAATTGGTGCGAAACTAGGTTGGTTCATAAATTCGGTTTGGGATTCAACGTGAATTAGCCCAAATTGCTCCAAATCGAGCAGAACCACCTGGTTCCCCTCGGTTTTGAGTGGTTCGACTCGGCTGAAGGGCCAAACTAGCCTAATTATCTTTAAACCCTAAGCCTAATTATCTTTAAACTACTTGGGTTTTAGGCTTTTCACTGCCATAGCTGTCATAGCAAATGACAAGGCTGATAGCTCCCCTCTTTATCCTCCTCCCCGTCCCTCTCTCTCCCTCTCTCTCTCTCTCTCTCTCCCTCCCTCTCACTCTCTCTCCCCCTTCCTCTCCTAGCTCCGGTGGGTCAGTACGATACATACCAATACCATACAAACTGATAGCTGACCAGTACAAGCCCAAGTACTGGTTCAGTGAACCTTGGTAGTATGTTTGGTTTTAGTGTAAGGATTAGTTAAGTTAGATCAAAATTTAAATCAAGTCTAGAATTTATATGATTCAGTGATTATTGCAAATATATGTAGGGCAGGAGATTCTTCAAGCAGGGTAGTCAGGGCACAAGCAGTATTCAAAATTTCAGTTTTGAAGGGTATAAGCAGCAAAAGAAGGTCTATTTAATCTCTATATCATGCAGAGATTCAAACAAGCACAGGTATATGTCTCAGATTTAAAATTCCCAGCACCATTATCTGAGATTCAGTAAATTCTGCACAAATTCAGAAAACAGAAATCTAGGGGGTGGGAAGGTTGTCTTCTTCAGCAAACAGCATCAGCAAACAGGAAAAAGAAACAGCAAGTAGCTTTTAAAAACAGCAACAGAAACAGAAACCAGAAACCAGAAAATATGCATCAGAGTTTTTTTTTTCTTTCTTGCAATGCAGGAAATGACCACTGATTTCAGCACAGTTCTCAGAATAGAAAACAAACCCTTTTCCATCAGACTTCAATTTTGTTTTCTTTCAGAAAACTGATTTAACAATAAATGGAAACTGGAAAATAAGTTTCAGAAAATTCAAAAACTGAAACCAATCCCTGGTTTTAGATAAATAAGTTTTTCTTCTAACAGAAACAAAATGGAATGATCTACCAATTAGAGGTCCTACACAAGAAAAATATAGTGTGACATGACTCACATTCTTTTTAAAAAAAAAGTTAATTTCTAAAAACAATTCAAGGAGAGGAATGGTAGAACCAGATTTGACCCCATTGAGAGATCACTCTGAAAGGAGTTCTCATAAGCACATTATAACTGATCAGGGAATAGGACAGCAAAACATCATGAGCGGAGGAAAGGAATAGATAAATGATAAAAGAATAAACTATGCAAAGATCAGACTTAAAGAAAGCAGAAAATGTTGTGACA
>JAOXJJ010000359.1:2456147-2512643 GCA_025769935.1 Phoenix roebelenii | reverse complement strand
CCGATCTAGGATCCTGCCCTATAATTGTTGTTTTGATGAATATGCCCATCATTGCGGCATGTAATTACTCATTTTGATGTGGAGTTCCGGCATAATAATTTTTCCAGTTAGTTTATAAACATGTCATTTGAATCTTTTGGCAATGGAGTCAACAACTTTATGGCCATGTTGTATATTAGGTTCATGCAAGGTGGAGTCCCATTGAACAATGATTCAAAGGACATATGGCAGTCTAAAAGCTAATATTCAAATAAATCTTGATGCACATCAGTAGCCCAAAAAATGTTAACCACGTCACCGAAGAATTAAATATGATGTCCATAGTCAACTATAGTCTTAATCATATGAGTAAAACCTATAAAGTGGAGCACACATTAGTAACTCTTGACTGTAAAAGAAATGATAAAACACATGTTTGGGGGAGATATAATAGCTAACCTAAACTCCTATCAACAAATGATTTCCCATGGATGAAATTACTACCCTTGCCCTCAGGCCACCCATTATCAGTTTATACACCACCCCCCACCCCCCAATCCTAATGTGGATCACTTAGGGCTTAACCTAGTTTCTCGATCAACATAGGCTTAAGTTAGAGCAAAACTATTATCTTAGAAAAATTTACAAAAATCTCTTATGTGGGCTCCTTGGTTATCAAAAATTCAATGGAAACAATGACTTTAAAATGTCATCGATTTTGAGGAGCAAACAAAATCTCTCCAAGATAAGCCTCCTATAAAGATGTTATGTAACAATATACTACATCCTATTCGTAGTTAAGCAACCTCAATCAAAAAAAGCTAGATGAAATGTATTATTTGAGTTTCTTGTATCCAATGCATAATCTATGTAGGACTAATATATGTCTACACGGATCCTCACATACTCTTTCCATGTAAGCTCTAGCATCCTTGCCAAGTTATGGGTCTAAATCAATTAAATCTAATCACAAGCATTATGATCGGCGTGTGGTCAATCTCAATGGATTCATGCTGCAATATCCTTTAGTTCACATAAGCTATGAGTTGGATCTGCTCTAATACTATTTTTCACAACTAAAGTCCTCATCTAAAAAGACTAGCCGAAAGATATTATTAATTTTTTTGGACATCTAATGTATGGCTAATGTGGGGCTAAATATGCATTCGTACGTATCCTTACAGTTTTAGACTAGAATTGTGTGGTCTAGTCCTTTCTAACATCCAAGTTCACAGCCCAAGGGCCCACCAATCTAAAAGACACTATCTAATGGTAAATCACATCACAACGTTGCGGCCCACAGGGCAAATAACATCAATTAACGCCAACACCGGATCAATAAGTACGGGCGGCGTCGTGGCTTTGAGAGAGAGAGTAGAGACGCAGCGCGAGAGCTTTCCTACTTTCGGTTTTTTTTCCCGTGAAGTTTGCCCTGGGGAAGGAAGGAGAAAAGACGGAGAATAATAAATAAAAAAAAGCCATAGAGAGAAAAAAGGAGACGTTGGTCTTCTTTTCTACTTTTGTTTGGATTACAGGGAGGGGAGACGTCAGGATTCCAGATACTGCTCGGATTCAAAGAAGGCGGTCGTATCGATTTGGATTCGCTCTTTCTCCATCTTTAATCCCTTCTCCACGTTAAAGTTTTTACCGAGGACCTGAGGGGGGGAAATCTCTCCTTTATCTCAATCTTGTTGGAGAAGAGAGAGAGGCGCCGAGGGGATTAAGGGGAGGGGGGGCGTTAGGATTCCAGACTACTGCTCGGATTCAAAGAAGACGAGCGTATCGATTTGGATTCGCTCTTCCTCCGTCTTAATCCCTTCTCTACGTGAAAGTTTTTACCGAGGACCTGAGGGGGAAAAATCTCTCCCTTATCTCAATCTTTTTGGAGAAGAGAGAGAGAGGCCGAGGGAAAGATTTCTCCTAGTTTATTTCATTCGTTTGGAGAAGAGAAAGGAAACGAGGAGAAAAAACTCTCCTTTATCTCAATCTTTTGGAGAAGAGAGAGGGACTCAGGATAAAAAATCTCTCCTTTATATATTCTCTTGGAGAAGAGAGAGGAACAGAGGGGAAAATCCTTTCCTTTATCTTAATCTTTTGAAGAAGAGAGAAGGATAAGGGAGAGGTTGAGTAGAACAACGATGGAAGAGGTGGCTACGAGCAAGTTCAAGAGGATTTGCGTCTTCTGTGGCAGCAACTCTGGCAACCGAACCATCTTCAGCGATGCAGCTCTTGATTTGGGTCACGAACTGGTATGTTTAGTTGCTGCTCCTTTTTCTTTTTCCCATCTGGGTGATCGAAAGATTGGGTTGTGGGAGCTGGGAAACCATAAAGTTTTAATCTTGAAGTGACTTAAATCAGAGATGAGGACTTGAGTATTGGTTTTTTCTTTTTTTATTGCTGTGAATGGGGTTTCCTCCTCCTCCTCTTCCTCTTTTAAGCTGGATTGTAATGTTTAGATTGGATGATGGATTAATGGTATTTGATTTTGCTTGTCTTTATATTTGTTTTGTTGTATTTCTTGGATGTTTGCAGGTGAAGAGAAGAATTGATCTGGTTTATGGTGGTGGGAGTGTGGGACTGATGGGTTTGGTCTCTCAGACAGTATATGATGGAGGTTGCCATGTCCTTGGGTAGTTACCACACAGAAACTTTGCCCCTTTGACTGCCTTCTATATTTTGCTATCTTATGCCTTCTCCTTTCTTGCAACCCCTTATTAGTGTTTTTTTAAAAAATAAAGACAACTGCTTGTGTTTTAAATTTACTCGAATGAATTCATGCAGGGTTATTCCTAAGGCTCTCATGCCCCTTGAGGTATGTAATTGTTTCGTGTAGCCATTTCTTCTTTTCCTTTTTGTTCGTTCTGCCATGTCCTATATTTCCATGTTTTCTATGTTGTAAATCTTTTTTTTGAAAGAATAGGCATAGCAAATTGTTATATCTTTCCCTGGTCTTACATACTCGCACTTCGAAATGGATTTGTTCGATGCAAACTTAATCTTATGCCTTGGATCTTATCCTTTGGTCTCTTAGATCAGAGACTTTTAAGCCCATGTGAGGCATATGAAGTCGGCACAGTGGTTAATTTGTAACTGGTAAGGGAATCATAGGTGGATTCCATCTGATTTTGGTACTTATTCAATAACATTGCATCTACCTTCTGAATTATCAAGGTCCATATCATATCGGTGGTATCTTGGACCTAATTAGATGCAATCCGAAAACTGTATTAATCTTTAATTATGTACAATGTCATTCCTCGTTTCATGATTTTTTGGAATTTTATACTCCTTTTACACATGTTTTCCAGAGTATCCTCCTCCTTTTGCTCATTATTAATAAGAAAAAAGGCCAGGGACTGTTAATATATAAGGATCCTCTTGAAATTAAACTGTCAGCCCTTCATTGGATTTTCAGCTTTCTATATGAGAGCGACAATCTAATAAAAGGGCTTTTGAATTATTGAGAGATATATAACATGGAAGGGATGATGACCTTATGCACTTCCCAGATTTGACACGATACATGTTTTTGAGTTGATATGTGCCGTATGGAAAGCACAATCAGATGTGGACTGAAGAAAGAATGGGAAAGGGAATCTTCTTATCCATCATTCCTCTCCTCTTTCTTGTTATTCATTTCAAAAATGCACCGAATGGTGGAAATTTATCTTCGCAGATATCTGGCCAAACCATCGGTGAAGTAAAAACTGTTTCTGACATGCATGAGCGTAAGGCAGAAATGGCTCGAAAAGCAGATGCATTCATTGCCCTTCCTGGTAAATCCTCACCAGATCAAGTTTAACTTGAAAGCAATTATAAGCAATAGTTTCATCTCAATAATTTACTGCATTTACTTTGGAATTCCTAAGGTGGATATGGAACAATGGAAGAATTGCTGGAGATGATAACATGGTCACAACTCGGAATCCATAGTAAAACGGTGAACATCAATTGCTTGCATGTACATATTTAAATTTCTTAATGAATTACAGGTGATAATACCTTTCCAATTTGTGCAGGTTGGGCTGTTAAATGTTGATGGTTACTACAATTCCTTGCTTGCACTATTTGACAATGGGGTGGAGGAAGGTTTCATAAAACCAGCTGCTAGACACATAGTTGTTTCTGCTCCAACCGCAAAAGAACTGCTAACAAAAATGGAGGTTAGCTATCCTCATTCTTAAATTCGTTACATGAATTTATATTATTTTCCCCTGCTTTATCTTTTTGTTAATTTGATTCTATGCAGCATTTTTTATGATAGCTTTAGCAAAGAGCAACAATTACCACCCCAACAATTGTTTCACGCCTTATTCTTTTTATTTTGTTCTTCCATTTGAGTTGCAGGAATATACTCCATTGCACCAAGAAGTTGCTCCTCGTAAGAGCTGGGAGGTCGGACACCTAGGTTACTCAAAGGCACCAAGTCCATGACATCTTGATCCTTCTCAATATCATTTCTTTCCAACCTAATGTGATTCTTTCTTTAACAATTGTATCTGAGAAGCCTCATGCATGGGCATAACTGTTTATGGGATGTGTTTCTTATATCATCCAACGATATCCTAATAAAATTATCGTTGCCTTCTTTATTTTTTCATGTGAAGAATGAATATTTACCTACTTTTACTAGCAATTTTGTAGTCGAGATCCGAGCACAGTTGTACCTGATGTAAGCCGTAATACCCGTACCAATCTGCATCCTTAGAGAGGAATCCCATCTTTTAACAGTCGTGTGCTGTCATGTATCAGAATGCAAGGACGTGCTTCACTCTTGCCTTTAATGCAATCATGTGTCTGTGACTCTGTGTGGAAGGCCATATAACCCTTCTGCATTATTTTTGCATTAGAACCATGTTTGACAAATTTAATTACAATATCAAAGTTGCATACCATATAATTGCTTCATCGTTTAGCGGAATTGGTTCCATAAAATCTATAGTTTCCAGATTCAACAGACTTCTCTGTAATATTCTCCAATATTGGTGGAAAAAAGTGCATGATGAGATGCTTCCCCTAGAAATACAACCTTTCTCTAGAACTGGTCCTTGGTTCTCTTGAGCTTGTAGATACTCTTTTTACTTTTTATCCTCTCTGACCTTCAGAAGCTTTCTGGAATATTGATGCATTATCCATACCTAACAGGAAATCATTACTGTGCTTTTTACTGGTGCAAAATTGCTGATTTTGAGACTTCTAAGATGCCTTGGGTGGAAGGGATGGTCCACCCAAGTTTTTCTCTTTTTGTTTTTTTTTCTGTTAGGTGCCTTGGGACCTATCTAGAGCTTAAAGTTGGTGTTGGCTCTAAACTCTTATCAGGGGTTTGGTAGGCCTTGGGATGCCCCCTGGTTCTGCACGTCTGAAAACAAAATGTGGGATTGCTGTATGTGAGTTCGCTTTCATCTCCTCAGCCATGAGGTGTGTCTGTGAGCTCTGCAGACATTAAGACGCTGGGGATGACTGCTTCCATCACGGGATATGAATCAGTAGGAGTTCTAGGTCTTGTTTAATGGGACCACGTCGCCTTTCAGCCAAAACAAGTTGTAATGTAACGTGCGACGATGTTCCTTGCAATCATTTGCTCTAGTTGCTATCATCATAATCAGCACTTATAATTAGTATGCCATCAACTTCTTATCAGCAACATCTTGCATTCATCAACAGGTCATGAGGACTTCGGAATGCACTGTCAGTTCTCCTCCTCCTCCTCCTCCTCCTCCTGAAAGACCATCCTCCATGAAGAAAAAGAAAACAAAATTATCATGAAATAGTGATTTTTTCATGATCTTGTAGTGTTAAGAGGGCCATAGACCGGTGGTGGCCGGGTATACTGCAGAGATCTAATGAATCTTTTAGCTTCTGCTGGTGTATGAGTGTCTTTGTATGCTATTGCCAGTGCCACCGTACGAATGCCAGTTATACTGCATGCAGGTGGTGAGTTGGACATTTTAAGAGTGCAGTTGCATAATTTATTAGAAGAGAACAGGTCATGCCAGATCGAACTTGCTCGAGTTTGTTTTGTTTCTGACACTTGCTTATGGGCTTCATGTATACGTACAGTCCTCGAATCCATTAATTTAATCAGACCTGGTTTTCTATTACCTCATGTTGTGATGAATGCATCAATGTATGGGTTTTAAACTGATGCTACATGTTTGTCTAAGATTATTAGGTATGGTTAGAACATATGATGCAAACGAATCCAAGATTCGGACTTGTTATGGGATTTTGTAAGTATTAAAATTCGTATCTTGTGATGAACGTCTCTTTCTTCGTAGCAAATCATGCCGGCAATATCTCCCAATTTTTGAATTTTATTTGGCGAATACTAATCAATTAGAACCTTTCCTAGCTCCGAGTGATTAGATTAAGGTTATGAGCACCCATGTTGCTGAATCAAGCAGAAATCATTTCTATTTTTCTAAATGTTAGGTGATGCATGAGAAAAGGCGGCAAGCAGTTTTTTTTTTAATGCAAAATGTCAAATATGATTATAATAATATAAGTAGAGTGGTGAATCTGGATAATATTTCGTTCATCATGTAAGATAGATTAGGATCTGTTCGGTTAAACATGTCAAGTGGGTCGAGTTTTATCAATTTCATCCATCTTGTCGATTAATTATCTCTTTCTACTTAAGACATTGACGAACCCCTAGTTGCCAACATGATTAACATTCCATGCTACTGTTATAACATCGTTCGATCCAAAAGCCACCAAAAACATTTTGGTCTCATCCCTTTATCATATACTTCTCTCTGCTGCTTTTTTTTTGTCATATACTTCTCGCGCATGGGGAAAAAACACCTCTAAAATCTTAAATTGCTTTGGTTTTAATGACTATTTTAAATGTTGTTTCATATATAAAAATTGATATTTTATATGATGTTCCTCGGAGAAAAATTTATATAACATGTCAAAGAGGAAGGAAGGGAGCAGCATTACTTTTATGTTGAAAATTTTTCTGATAAGAAAAATCAAGTTATATAATAGTTTCGAGCATATTCCAGCATAAAAGCCTTCCGATCAATGTTAGATTAGGCAGGCCTAATTTGGAACACTCCAAACCTACCCTGCAGGGTATAGATTAGGTGCACTTACAGCCCAACTATAAGGTACAATATGCTAATACTTAACCATGTTGGTCATTATTAATTAATATCGGATCGCCCTAGTAAAACTCTAGGCATGCAATCCTAAGACATGGTGCTTTTCTACTAATTAGGGCCTCCTCACTAGGACCTACTTGTGCCTGTCAAGCCCTTAGGAGCAGACATTGGCCACATGCAACCCATAAGTCTGGTCAATGTTCATACTGGATAATTAAGATAACCTGGCTACTGCATGCATTGGCCACTATCATATAAAGGGTTTTTGGCAGAATCCATTTACTTGGTCATTGGAGGCAGGTCGGATTTGATGCTCTTGGGACCATTCTGGTTGTTGATGCAGATGAAAAAGAATTGATGCTTTACGTATCATATTATCAAATGATCTGATGAGCATCAGACCTGCATGACCAGTATTTTGGAACCAAATATGCCCCAACTTAATTGAATGCAAAATGAGCTGGGTCGATGATTCATTTGGGCCAGATCCAGTTAAACCTTTTAAGGTCTTGCAACAGGCCTAGCCCAAGGGATTCTTACCCAAGATCAAAGATGGATTTTTATGAGGATATTCTTTCCAGCAGGAGCTGCCCATTGGCAATTCTCTCTCTCTCTCTCTCTCTCTCTCTCTCTTTCTTGAACATAGGTTCAATTTCTTTTCCTTTCTCTCACTGTCTCGCTCGATATTCAGAGCATGATATAGTTGTGCTACAGAAAGGTACAACCCATGATAACACGAAGCCAACATTATATTTAGCTTCCAAATCCATCTCAAATATAGTAGAATAAATAGAAATTCAATTTCATTATCCAATAAATGAAACCAATATATACTGGTTCAAAGCGTCTAAATCCAAATATAAATATCAAAATCATAATTCTTACTATTCAGAAATTCACTAACTACAAATTCATAGTCAACTGAAGAAGTAAAGTTCTGCTATGCTCTGCTTCATACCAATATTTCTTTTCTCATTGTTGTTTCTATGATCTGCACTTCTTAGCAATCTATATATAAATATAAGACCATAAACATGGCCAACCGCCTATATCAAAGCATGAGCTTTCTTCACACTACTTTTTCCTCAAATTTGCTGAATCCTCAGCCAAAAGGATGCTACTCAAATCCTCGAGTCTCTTTAGCTTTGCCTACGTTAATAAGAC
Organism: Phoenix roebelenii; assembly: GCA_025769935.1. Classification (NCBI taxonomy): domain Eukaryota; kingdom Viridiplantae; phylum Streptophyta; class Magnoliopsida; order Arecales; family Arecaceae; genus Phoenix; species Phoenix roebelenii. The sequence continues at coordinate 2,504,391 of JAOXJJ010000359.1, read as the reverse complement.
CTCGATGGCAATTCATTTTAACATAACATGCTTGAATTTGTCTTTCCTCTATGGGAGCGCTATCGTCCAAAATATGGATGAGCATTGAGTGGAAGAGTAATAGTTCTGCAATTCCTGAAACTGATTATATAGTTTAACATATAAAGCAAGTCACCAACTTCTGTTAAACGGCGTTATTCAGACAGAAAACCAGGCCGAAGGATATTTAGGGCCTTGGGCTATGTTTCGTTTTACTTAACTTTGGAACATTATTGATCTAATGAGATCATCACTAACAGCACAGAAGCAGCAAAGACTCTTGAAGAAAGTCGCAAGGAGGAAGACTCCCTAGGCGTATCTTTTGGTGTCAAAACAATGTGAAGAAAATGATGGCGACCAATTCCGAGCATACAGCTTGAGCTGTTACTCACGTTCGATCTTATACGGTGCATGGCGAAGATTCTTTGCTTAAATTGGATGCCAGGATAAACTTCATTCCAAAGTCACGTAGGATAATAGGAATAGCCCAAAAACTTATGCCTATTTTTAGTGCTTTTTCCAAATTTGTAACAAACCCAGTCACTCATGACCACAAAGCAGCAACAGAAACATCTTCGGAGTGCCCAATCCTTCCTCACTCCCTTTATTTCGGATCAAGGAGCTGAAAGCCAATGAAGAAGATTAGCCAAGGCAACAAGAAGAGAAATAACCAGTCCTTTTTCTTTCCCTTCCTTCAATCTCTCCAAACATCAACAAGCCTATTTATGTAGTCTGAGACAAGAAGGTCTATGCTTATTGAGCAAAGAAAGGAGAAGAAGAGAGAAGCAAAGGCCCACTGGAGACCCTCAGCAGCAGCAGATCATCACATCTTTTTCTCGAACTTCCATGGCAAGAAGGACACCTTCTTCTGAAGCCAACACCTTCATCCATCCATCACTGCTTCTCCCCCTCATCGCAGCATGGGCTGCAGCTTCCATCGCCATCTTCTTCACCCTCTGCATCTCTCATCATCGCAAGTCTTCAAGACCGAAACCACAGCCACAGTCATCACCTTCAGCAGCATCAAATAACTCGGTGGAGAAGACCAAGCCAGCAGCAGAAACAATCGAGATGTCGCCACCGCCGACACCGGCAGTGATCCATGTCAAAGAACAGGAACGATCATCACCAACAGCAACACCTGCGGAGAAAACGGACTTGGTGATCGCCGACGTCGCGATACACGGACCAATCGGCCCAAGCGTGCGGCCGTCAGTTTCGAGGCGAAAGCTGTCGATGAGCCTCAGCATGAAGCTCCCTGATAAGTTATCTAAGATCAAGATCAATAGAAAAGAACGGAGAGAGCAGTCGGTGGAGGACTCGATTTGGATGAAAACCATAATTCTTGGGGAGAAGTGCAAGGTTCCGAGCGATGATGATGGGGCGGCGGCGGTCTTTGATGACAATGGGAACAGACGCAGGAGCTACCGGCCAAGGACGCCAAGGTCGCTGCCGATCTCTCGGAGCAATTCATTTATGGGAGTTGAGCAAGGCTGTTCTTGAGGTCCACTCATGGTGTCGTTGCACAAATTTGTCTTGGGATCCGCTGGTTCGTCAGCATCTCAGACTGCAGGAGTTTCTTGAGGTGAGGCATTTCTCAGAGTTCATTGTTCATGAAGGACAAGCGCGCGACTTGGACCAATGTTGCTCTACTTATGTTCATCTGTTTCTTTATGTTTTTCGCTTTTCCTCACACTTAAAATACCACATATACCGAATAATAATCGCTATCCTAGTGAGGCATTTCTCAGAGTTCATTGTTCATGAAGGGCAAGCAGTCGCAGCTTTTTTTTCTTTAGAGAGAGATCGGGGTTTAATTATTTATCTAATTTAACAGTTACTACCTTGCCTCCATTCTAGTAAAGTCTCCATATGCACAATTGGGTTGGTTAGAGAGAGAGAGAGAGAGAGAGAGAGAGAGAGAATGGGGAGGGAGAGGGAGAGAGAGTTGCTTCAAGTGTATCTGATAAAGGGGTTGCCCAAAGTTTTCAGCTTTTATCACAAAAACAAAAAAAAAGATCCAGTTGCAGATTAGGAACGAATGGCAATGCATGATCCATAGGTTTAATTTCCAAATTGAAGGGATTGAACATTCTCATTTACACCGCCAAACAACTATTAGCTTAATTTGTTGATCTCTCTCCTCCAAGGGCTCCTCCTTGGAGGAAATCTGAGGTTCAAATCCAAATCCGAGATATTGCTCGGGAAAAGCCATAAAAGGACTATAATATAAAATTTAGGTTCAGTTGGAGCTCTGATGTCCATTTTCACCTGGCAGTCTAATAAAAAATCCCTCTGGGTAATAAAAGTGTCACGTAAATACATTGTTCATGTCCGTAAACATGATCCATCAGCTGCATATCACACAAACCGGTGACTTGGTTCCTCTCCGCATAGGCGGAGCAAATCTGAAACCGCAAACTCTGATTAGTACGAAGATCTACCAGAGATAAAAAAAAAAAAAAAAAAAAAAAAAAAAAAAAAAAAAAAAAAAAACCCTTTTCCTAGCACCCCAGCTTGGGCCCCAAAGCACTTTTCCATATAAAATTTAAGGAATTGTGAAAAAAAAATGAACTAAATTAAACAGATATATATGATGAAATTCTCTATTCTTTAAATTGCTTCAAAACCTTTGAAGATTTTGGTATGGAAGATTTATTTCTCTTTTAAAGGAAAAAAAAATAGAAGAAAGGCGGCACAAGTTCCACGCAAATGCTATTTACAACATCAATCATGAGGCAGAAACAACAATAATACCAAACATGTCCTTAAAAAATCACTTATTCATAGTGATCTAATAAACCATTTTATCATAATCCATATCCACTTGGGCTGCCTATGCCAACCACTTGAGCCTCTACAAGCTTCTAGTAACTTATTCATGGCCCAAGCCCAAAAACAGTGTGATAACTGAAGAAAAATATATGCAATTGCTTGAACAGCATTTTGAAATTTTAATAAGACTGAGTTAGCATGAATTCCTAGAGGAAATTGAGAACCAACTCTTGGATTGATTGTTATTTAAATTTAATATCCAATCCTTGATTTTAATGATTATTTTATTACTTAATCTGGTTTTAGAAAAAAGGTATTAACGTGCAAAGAAACAAGATTAATATTTTACAAACCACAAGCCTACCTATGTACGGATATCAATTGGTTAATTTGATAAAGTGATTGAATATTGGATATCAGTGATCTAGGTTCAATTCTACTCTCACCTTGAAGGTGGCCAAGCTCCCTTGGATTCTAGTTCTCAGAAAAATGCAAATCAAGCAAAAACTAATCACCAAATGGTAATAAAATGAAGGTCAAAGCAAACTGGATGCCTTTCCTCTACTACTTGGTGGTGTCGTCAAATCTATAAACAATTTCACCTCTGATAACTACAAGCCTAATGCTCATAGGGTAGATAGGAATGCAACAGAAAAGCATAGCAACCCATGATTGGAAAAAGTAAAATCTTTGAAACAATAGAAAGTAGATAAGGTTACATAAATGATGGAATGAAAAAGCGATTGATATTTCATCGACTTCACTAGGAGAAAGTCATGTTATGACCAAATTTTAGATAAATAATGAAAAATCTTAACGATACGCGATAATTGAAATCTGTAGAAATGGTAAAATGGATGAACTAAATCGAAATCCATCTAATAAGCCCTATATGTAATAATACAGATTGTTCTATGAACAAAATGGTAATTGTAATGAATATCTCACAAGATCTACATAGGTAGAAGAGGATGGCTTATAACAAAAATACCTGTTTCCTTGACAGTGTATAACATAGAAAGGAAAAGGAATATTGTTATCTTGAAGAAAAGCTTCACATAAGAAAGGCATATGTCATTAAATAATCAACAATTTAGCAACAGTAAATGGTGTTGAATGTGACCACATGACGGTTTTATGTGTGCTACCGATTTACATGAAAATTTGCTTCCCACAAGAGTGGGACTTTTGTGATGTCAAACAAGGACCCTTCAAAGGAAAATGAAGCTGTGGGCATGTCCGTCCATTATCCAATTAAATTTCAAACCTTCAAACACAAAATAACTGATGGAAAAACTAATGCAAGAAAGAGCACTAGAATTTAGAAGTAATTAGCATACTTTATTAGAGAAACAAACCAGCTATGTCTACTCAGACCTCACCTGAACATGGATAGTCAAGTTCCACTTTTTTCATAGCAGCGTATGAACGAGCTCAGCTTTCTCATCTTGGGAAATAAAGAGCCTTCTTAACTGGTGTCTGGATTATGGTAGACACCACGCTGTGACCGAGATGAACCCTGCTTACTCCAATCCAGTTTTAACCTGGCTTGAGAGTGCTACCTCCATGTCATGTCAATTGTTACTGAAAGATCTAAAATGCAACACAGAAGGCTGACAGCTGTGTTGATCTGTGAGCCAAGACAGAAATAGCTGGGTTGTGCCCCTGCAAGACTGTCTCACTGTAACAGTTTAGTTCTGCCTGAACAGATATGACCACCTTAAATAACAAGAAGTCAAGGACCACATATGATAACTGCAGTAATAGAAGAGCAAAAATGATTTTATTCTACTATACAGGTTCCAAACTCAATCCATTTACCGAAAGCAAGAGTAAGCTGCAAAGACCTACACCTTGCATATTTTATGGTATCAAAGAGAATAAAAAGTGAACTCAAGACCAAAAAGAATGAGTAGCCAAAGATGGCTTTCAAATGAATGCTAAAATCCAAAATGTCCCTAATTTCATGCAGATTATCTTTATGTATTACATTGGAAAATAAAGCTATATTGCACTGGATAAGTGCAAGGCATCATGATGATGATGAAAGAATTGCCTCAGCTATCCAGAAATGGATAAGCACAAGCAGTAAGACCCGAGCCATGCCGCTCTGAATCTCCAGGAAAGGCTTAATCTTCAAATACATTTCTAGCTTTAGCATAGCAGTAAGGCTTGGGCCACCTCATCACCTAGAAATGATAGTCCCATCTTGTCTTGAACATATGCAGGAGCAGTCAAGATCATGTGGACCCCTCTTGACAAGACGTTTGTCACGGTTGATCATCAATTTTATCAGGGGGAGTTTTGAAGAAACTTGGCGCCATATTTCATTCACTGTTCCATCTGGATCTTCATATTCAAAGTACCGTTTCACCTGAAAATAAGGGTAAAGCCTAAACCTTTAGATCTCAAAATTATGTAATGCATTAATACTTCAATATGTGTTCAATCCATTAATAGATCTAAGCATAATTCGCCCAACTTTAGCATAGAAATAGATCTCAATTAAGCAAAACTAAAAAGGTTGAAGAAAGAAAGTTATCATAATCTAGGTAGTGTAATTTTTGCTTTTTTTTTGTACGGCTAACCTAGCTTGTGGCCTTTTAATATTGTTCACCTTGTTCTAAAAGCATTTGACCTCTTTCATATAATTTAGAACAAATTTCCTAAGCAAAATTTCTGGATAGCAGACATAAAGGTGAGGCATCTAGAGGGGAAGGTTACCATACCAACTCCAAAATAATATATATTGACGACACAATTATCTTTCGTATCCTTGATATACAGATGACCGTGCAACAAATTAGTATTATTAATAAATGTTTGAAAAAAATGTTGTGAGAATTCCTTTTTAGATATATTTCTTGAACAATTGAAAGAACAATCCAGAATGCAAATAACTGAGTAAACAGAATTATAAGATATGACATAGGAACAACATTCTACTTACCATTTTAAGCTCTTGCTGATACCGCAGAATCTTGTCTTTGCTTACTTTTCTGAGCATTTTAGTTAAGTATCCTGGCTTTACAGCACTTTGTGTATCCACAAATATTGCAATTTTTCTGTAGTCTATGACATCTTCAAAGGGTAGCTCAATAGAGTCACTGACTATCACTGGAACACACAAACTCACAATTGCATCAAATAACCTGCAAGCTGAGGGAGTATCTCCTGCAGGATGTAGGCAGAACTTGGATGAATGCATTCCTTGTGTTGCCGTGCGCCGGCTCTCCCTGGACTGTGCACCATGTTTGATGACAACATCCTTCTCATGCTCAAGTATCTGGAAAAGAGTATCACGAACCTTCCCACCCTACTTTGCATAAAGCCAACAGATTATGACAATTTTAACAGATTATAGGTGTAAAGGGATAACATTAGAAGGGTAGTGGTTCAAAAATGTATTTCCAGTTAGACTTCATATCTTGAGAAGTGGTGCCAACAAGTATGACCATGGTTCTAATATTCATTTTTTTTATTATTTAATATATATTTCGAATTAGGTAGCAGGAAGATAGTACTACAGTGAAAGAAAGCAAATGAGATTCTTGCAATTCTGTTTCTCAGTATATTAAATCACTAGAATAGCAAGTAAGAAGGAGAACTAGAAGGTCACTTATAATACTTTGTTGTAGTCCTTTCCTGTATAGGCTACTAAGTATATTGCAGGCTCATGAATCATGATGATAACAGGATCAGGACATACAGTGTAACGATAAACAAGAGTGTGCAGGGAAGCCATACAGGCCATGAAGATATCAATCCTATTCAATAACTTGACTAAGTTCTGGCTTAAATCAATGCAGGATCATAGTCTTCCCTTATGGAGGCAGATGTTTAACAAGGGTATGATAGCCTATTTAAGGATAAGGCAAATGACTAACAACTGCAAATATGGATTTAGTCTCAATCTGAAATGTCTTCAATAATAAAACAACTGCACATTGTCGATAATAAACGCATATAATCTTCATATAAGAAATTTAGAACCAGCAATTAAACTGCATTATTCATCACATTATACTTATTCTATTACTTCTGATATCTATTATAATAGAGGAATACAGGGGAAATTTAAGATAAATTATTAAAAGACCAAAAAGGTAAATATAACAGGGCCCCTTCCTGGTGGAAGTGATATATTTACATATTAGACATCATGACATATTTTATTTCAAAAACTAAAATAACTATCTGCATAGTCTCTTCAAGAAAAGAATTTCCTGTTAATAGGAGGGAAAAGTCAGTTTTACATATCTCCTCATTTTGATTTGTGGCTTGAATGGCATTCGTTTCTCATTGACTGGATGTAGCGTGAAAATAACTTCAAAGAACAGAGCATTTGAGAAATATAATTTTGATGGTCTGATTATATTCCATTAAAAACAACTCGACAAGTATGATAGAACCACCAGGTTAAGATGGAGATGGACACCAAAGATGTGGAACAGACTGTGAAAATTACAAAAGATTATCCTACTGAGATATACATTCTACCATCTAAAAAAATGTAGTTAAATTCTCCAAACTTTCTTCAAAAGTAGGTTTGCATTTATTAGTTATAATATATGACCCTGGTTCAAGATCGCTTATTTTAAGAAAATGATATCACAGAGCATTATGTTCTACAGAATTTGACATTAGAGGGTCTGCTCTAGATGCAAGAACAAACTTACTTCCTTGCAACAATTGTTACTAAATCGGCCACTTTTGCAGGCATCCATAGTTAAGGATCCATTGGCCAACAGAAATATAATGTAGATCTATGTGTATAATATTGAAAGAACAAATTAAGCTAATTTAGATCAGGAATAAGGAGTTCTAGCAATTGTTTAGATTTATAAATCGTTGGTAAGCATATTTTACCTGAAAATCTTATAAGACAAATATTATGCGTACATTAGAAGCTCAGCCGATGTTTCATTCAGGATAGATTGTAAATTATAAAAATATTAGCTAGACTAAGACTCGAAAGAAAATAAAAATGCAAACTTTTACCTCCTTACGATAGCGGTTGCCCATGAAGAAGAGCAGCGAGTGCCGGCCCTCGATGCCGATGTCACCTTTATATGGATTGATGCGATGAGAGTATGGCAAGATCACATCTTTGACAAGCGACGCTTGATCCCCCCTCAAGCGGCCAAAATCCGAGACGAGGAGGACGGAATTCCTCACGCGATCGATAACTCTATAAAGAGCATTCGGATCCTGGCAAATGAACACATGGTCCCTCCCCCTGTTCCTCCTCCAATACTCCTGCCCCTCGAGCCACTCCATGAGCTCCTCCTGCATGGCCTCGTCGCTGTAGGACTTCTCCGGCGCGGCCCCAGCGTTGGCGGCGCGGATCGGGTTGACGATGAGGCTGAGGGAGGAGAAGAAGGGGACGTAGAAGAGGTCGGCGTCGGCGGGGTCGGAGACGCGGCGGACGGGGGAGTCGGGGCGGCGATCGGGACGTAGGAGGTCGGAGAAGAGGTACCACTCAGCGGAGTGCTGGTGGCCGGGGTAGCGGAGGGCCCCGTCGGGGGGCGGGGAGGCGCCGGGGTCGCGGGCAAGAAGGTAGCTGCGGATGACTCCGTAGGTGAACTTGCCGGGGAGATCGTGAACGTAGATCTTGGGGACCGGGGGGCGGGCGGCAGCGGCATCAGTGGCGGCGGCGGCGGCGGCGGCGGAGGAGGAGGAGGAGGAGGAGGAGAGGGGACCGAGGGAGAGGTCGGCGTGGAGGAGGGAGTAGAGGGCGAAAAGGGAGAGGGCGAAGGCCACGAAGGGCTTGAGGAGGGAGCGGCGGGCCATTCGGGATGGGACTAGGGTTTTTGGGGTGGAGGGAGAGGGAGAGAGGGACGGGGAGAGGGGCTTCGGCTGCTTTCGGGGCCTGCTCCGGTCGGACATGTCGGTCCGGCTCTCAGCCGGGGAGAGAGAGCGGCGCACGGTAGACTCGCGAGACGGGTTTCGTTAATAGTACCGTTAAAGAGAGGAGAGGGAGGACGGTGTACCGTACACCGGTAGGGAGATTCGAACCGGCTGGATCGGCTCGGTTCAGGAAGGCAGGATTAAAATACAGAGATGGATATAAAACGAGAGAGAAAATTAAAGTCGGCATCATTTACGGAGACCGAAGGACTGCCGACTTTACACACAGAATGGGCATTATAGTTGCCGACTATTTTTTGTTGCTCCAAAACTATCTTGAATTTTAATTAAGGCGATCATTATAAACTTACTTCTCGTTGCTACTCGATTTAAGTCATGCTCCATTTAAGTGAGCAACCTTTTTTTTTGGAGATAGAGTTATAGATTATGTTGGTAACAACTTGGATTTTTTCAAAACTTGCATGAAGTATCCAGAGAAATATTACTTCTTTCATCTTTTTTTTTGTTTGCGTAAGTCGCTTAGAAAATATAGGTTTCATGGTTAGCTTAAGGCTTCATTTGGTTGGGATATATCTGAAGATTATGAAGTAATTTATCGATTCCTAGTAATTATTTATCTAAAAAAAATTATGGAGAAAAATAAATTTTATCATATTTGGTTGTTGAAAAAAATACTTTAAAAATAGCATCAAAAAAAGATTAATACATTTGGTTCGAGATAATAATATATTGGAATATTGTCAAATTTTTAATAATACATTTGAATAAATAGTTCAAGCAACAACATTTTTGCTTAATCCATTTGTCAGATATTTACGGCTCACTTACATAAACACTGTCAATATTGGCTATTTCGAATATCAAAATATATTTACATAAGTTAATAAATATTTTTAAACTAATTATACATATATTAGAAAATATATTTGTTATTATCAATAAATTTTAGTATGTTTTGTATGTAAATAAAAATATTTATTATTAATAAATCCTATGTTAGACTTAATGATAATTAATAAATATATGCTAATTATTTTGTAACAATTTATATTTATTAATAAATATATTAATATATTAAATATATTATTTTATAAAATATTATTAAATAATATATTGATATATTTATAATATATTCATATAATTAATATTGATTATATAATATAACTAACAAAATACTAACACAATATAAGTAATGGTATTTCCGTTAAGAAATAATATTTTTGGATTACCCCCACTGAGTAATCTGGCACGAAAAAATAAATACCATCCTCTGATGGTATTTGTTTTATTTTGTCTCTCAAAAAAATAGACATCGAAGACATCATTTATTTTACTATTTTTCTCATCCACTTTTCATATCAAATATAGTAGTATGATATGGAATTTATTTTTTCATGCAAAATTACCTCCAACCAAATAGGCTTAAGTGAACACAATTGAATTATGATAACTAGCACTATCATGAGGGGCAGCGAGAAGTCGTAAATCAAATCAGAAGATCATATATCAGCCATGCATAGATTTTGATTGCCAACACAGTGAAGATTGCTGCTTAACCTGCTTTTCGGTTCTACTTTGGTTTAATCAGCTTCTATTTTGCAGGTATAAGATAACTTCTCATGTAGAGATTGCAAACCTCTCTTTGAAAGAGAATGACTTGTATGGAATGGAGTATAGCATTAATAATCCAGTGGGAAACATTCTCGAGTGTGGCTGCGAGCCTTATTAACCAGTTGAATGATTACTTAGCATGCTTAAAAGTTAAATATAGTTGTGATCGTAGAAGGCATCCAACCTGGGCTGCAAATTATAAATAGCTTTTAGAGGTAGGAGTAGTCCCAATTATCTTATGCACAAACTTGAGCAAGATTCCATCAGGAAATGCCACTAGCAGGCTCTTCTTTGAAGTTCTTAAGTCATTGCGTTATATATACCTCGAGCCTCATAGATTTGCTTTAATGATATTTGTCAAAACAACTAAATGTTATTAAGGTAACTTGTCCGACCTCTATGCAAATTAGTTGTTTTTTTTTCATGAAAAAAACATTTCATAGCATTGCAGGAAATCTTAATTACTTTGCATATCATGAAAAGGATATCAGAATTAAGATTAATAAAATCGATATGTCCAACAGAAATTCATAAATCTCATCCGTAAACCGAATTGTATAGCCTTTAAAGCTGCAGCAATCCACAACTAGGATGATGAGCATGATAGGTTCCATCCAAGGGGAAACGGAGCTTAATTAGAAAAACCAGGAAAAAAGAAGCAGACAACTTGTTTGTAATTTTTTTTTTTTTTCCGTTGGTTCCACAAGAAGAAAAGAAGAACGCTCTCATGGCATCTATAGAAGACTGGAGTTCAATAATATCACTTCCGGGCCTCTTTCTCGGCTTTTCTCTTGGCTCTTCGCTCCCTGGAGCTGGCCGAGGACCGGAATCCACCCCCACTCTCCGTTTCCTCCGAGTCCTCCAAGTCCTTGAAAGACTTCTGTAGTTTACGAGGGAAAAAGACTTGCTCATACGATCGATGGATCAAGCAAGCAAAAGAGAGAACAATGGAAGCTGGCTACAGAGATTGGATAAGATTACCTCACGGATCTCTGCGAAGCTAACAGCATAGAATGTCACTGCGGCAACTGCTACGATTCCCAGAATGGGCACAGCCATCTGAGCTGCTCCTTCCATTTCGAAGCTATCGAAAGCTCCTCTCTCTCTTTGATGGCCACCCAAGTTTCCTGGGCTCTTATCTCGTTCCCTGGAGGCTGGCCCACCAGAAAGTGCCGCGCCGTCGCCGATGCATGCGGTCGCAGATGGGCCGGCCAAGCGGCCCACGCCTGCCGTGAGCGATCCGAACTCTTCGTTGATGGCACTACTGCTTTCGTCCCTATTTATAAGCAAGAAAATTTCTCTTAAACTTTTCCTCTGCCCACCGGAGAGGAGGAGGAGAAGGAGAAGGAGAGGATGGCGAACTTTTCGCTGCAACTCTCCCACGCCCTCAGCAGCAGCTGCTCCTTGCGCCCGATCAAAGCTTCCGCTAATGGTATCCTCCCTATGAGAAAAATAAGCTTTTTTGAGGGATTTTTTGGTGATAAGTTATGAAATTCTTATGAAAGCTGAAGCCCGTTGGTGATCTCTGTTAATTTTCTTTTCAGGGGTTCCTTTCTCGAAGCCCAAATCGGGAGGGCCTGCGATTCTTGAACTGCCTCTCGAGAAGATTAGGAGGCCTCTGATGCGCACCCGGGCGAATGATCCGGAGAAGGTGAAGGACCTCATGGAGAGCATCAAACAAATAGGGCTTCAGGAACCTGTAAGTTTGGATATCTTATACACCCTGAAACTCTGTTAACAAGCAAAAAGAGAAGGAAAATCCAGAAAAATCTCGGAGGTTACCTTTGTTAAATAATTGATTTTCGTAGATTTGTTTGTACTTGTATACATCTGGTACTATTTACAGCAAATTTGTAAAAAATTATATATACAAATATATATATATATACACACACGCAAAGATAACTGTTTGGAAAGATACAAATAGAACAATTTGAACTATAGTACATTTAAAGCACAATTTTGGGACTGTTCTTTGGTGTCTATACAAAGATAACTATTTGGGAGATCTAGATTGTCCTTTTCTCCGAGGATTTTAAGTTTAATCTTGTCTTTCAAAGAGATATTAAAAAAAGAAATGCTAGAGTTTAGACAAGATCTTTTTCCTTTTTTTTTCTTCCCAAATGTCTTTCCTATGTCCATTTTCTAGTTGCTTTATGGATCACCACAGGCTTATCCTGTGATCATTTTATGTTCGCATTACTCCCTTAAGAATCGTGTTTGTCCTTTTTGTCAAGTTTGTTTATAAAAAAGAAATCTTAAAAAAAAAGTCAGATAAGTAATTTCATTCCCTTTTTTTTCCTTATTGCTGTATGTGCATCCACAAGCTTACGATAACATTTTAAATTACTTCAAGCCTACCTATATGTTTAGTTCAGGTTGAAGTCACATTTTATTGAATTCTGCTGATTACATCGCTTTTGCCATAGTTTACCTTGTTTTGACTCACTTAGAGGTTTTTGGCGATTCTCTTTGCAAGGAGCTTAGTCTCTTTGCAAGGTCCCATGCGTTGCATCGAACCTAAATTAAAGCACACCTCGATCAGTAACAAGTATTTACCCATCAAAAAGAAACAGTATTCCTAAAACTGCACAAATAGTTTTTGAACATTTATTGGCAGAACCTCTCTTTTATTGCTATTCTGCTGTGACGGCAAAAGTAACTAGCATTCTTTTTGAAGAAAACCAGTGTATACCAGCTAAAAACTTTGTTTAGGAGGAATTAAGAAGTTACTGTTTATCATTACTACATGTAGAGAATTACACTTCTGGAAGATTTTTTTAAGAATGGTTTTAGTTTTAATTGGAGTAAATGTTGAAGTAGATAAAACCTTGGCACAGTTTAGTTAGAGAAGACTGATGGATGATGATGATGATTGATTGATCAAAATAACAGAGAACAAACCCTTCTGTACTTTGTAATGTGCATACAGGCATTTATTACACAAAATGCATCTGTGTTTGTATTTAGCTTTTTTTTTTTTAACTATTTACCATTTGTTAAATTCAGATCATTCATATGATAACAGGCATAGTCATTTTAATTTATGTACTTATGCAGATTGATGTGCTAGAGGTGGATGGAGTTTACTATGGTGCGTGCTCCTTGACTTTTGCAAAAGAAAATACAATACTTGTATATTATTTATATTACTTTTCCTTGCAATGCTAATATGACCTTTATTTTTATCATGTTAGCATCTCTGAGCACAACTCTCCTTTGCAGGCTTTTCTGGATGTCACCGCTTTGAGGCTCATCAGCGCCTCGGTCTCCCAACTATTCAATGTAAAATCCGACGTGGGACAAAAGAGACTTTAAGGTTAGTTGCTTCTACGAAGTTCTTTGTATCATCTTTGAAATTATTATGTTGCCTAGTTTTTATGTCAAAAAATATCTATCTTTTATTTCAGGCATCATATGCGATGATTGAGAGAGTTGATTCTATTTTTCCTTTGATGTATGTTGAATAAAGTTCTATGTAGGAGTTTCTATTGTTTATCTTCTTTGTTTTAGTAAAGTCCATGTCCCTATATATATTTTGTAATGATGTGCTGCATCTCGTTGCAGCAAATGTGATATAACGTTCAATAGAAACAATACTTATGTAACATAAATTCACAATTTAAACCAACAAATGTGAAATGAATAATTGTCTTCTTCTTCATCTTTTTTTTTTTTTTTTGGTTTGGTGGGGGGGGGGGGGGGGGGTATAGATCCCCTGTTGTTACATCCAAACTCCTGCTTTAATCAGAATCCCCTCTAGGGAGGGCAGTCCCATTTGCTGAAAGAGCACTCAAAAGAAATCCATGACAAGATGTAAAAACTAAATTCAGCTCTGCTTTCCATCAGTTGGGTCTTCATCGTCCTTGTGCATAGGATCCTTGATGTATTCTCCTGGAAAGATTGCTAAAGTTGGTTTGGTCTGTCAGTTTTCTCTGTTTTCTTCAGAATTTCTAGGTAGGATATTTATATCCTTAATTATGAACAGATAGATTCCCATATGCTTAATTTACGATTGATTGCGGTTATGTAGGGTGTCCTGTTTCTGGTTTCTTTGTCTCGGTGTGTCAAGAAGTGCCTTTTTGAACTAGTCTATGTTGTGTTTTTTGTGACAAAGGAAGAAAAACATCTTCTGAAGGAGGTTATCACTGTCTTGGTGATTAGTGGGAGGTCCTACTACTCCTACTCCACACGCCATGACCATGCAACAAAAAGAAACTAGGTTTAGGAGATTGGGTTTGTATAGTTGATTGGTGAGTCATGCTTGACCTGGAAATCACTTGCACCCCTAGTTTGTCCATGGATGTTACTATGTGAACCAATCGTTCAAAATTCGGATGGGGTTGTATGAAAAGTATTTCATAAATTCAAGTTGCATGCCATAGCAAGGGGTTCATATAACAATTTAAAATATGCTAGGCTACAAAATTTTCTAAACAATAAAATAATGCATTCATCACTTTAGTGTTTGTAGTGACTGATAAGTAAAAAGGTCTTGCGTCAATCTGCAATTAGTAAGATACCTGAGGTGTTTTCATAAATTTCTAGTCACTGAGGACTTTTGGCATGGTTCATCTAAAGTAAACATGGCTAAATAGTAGTTTGCAAGGATATAGGATGTCAACGATCAACAATTATAAGACATCCTCAAGTGAATTGCATGCAGAAATCTACTTGAAGTAAATGTAAAGTGCAAATTTAGTCTGAAATAAAAATAGGGTGTTTTTCCATTTGACATAGGTTTTGTGGAATCATGGGTGCATTCCCAACCATAAAATATTGAGTTATATATTTGTGGATCAAAGGAAGTTGCGTATATTATGCAGTTCTAGTTTGTGCAGGTGTTTTAAATGGCCTGTTCTGCCTAAGACACAAGACACTAGAATGCACAACCAAATAATTGCTATTGTATTATTGTATTTTCCAAGAAAATATAAATACCATAAGCACACAAATTCTCACTAATGGGAATTCTTAAAACTCCTAACACTGTAGGTTTTATCTTTATAGTCAATGCATGACACACCATATCCCTGTACTTACTCTCAAGGTAGCTAATAAGGGATCTATGTGCTCCAACAGAGTCCAGAGAGATCTTCTGATGGGCATGTGTGAACTCTAGTATTGTTTCATAAGGTGCCATCTGTGAACTCTAGTATTGTTTCATAAGGTGCCATCTTCTGACCAGCTCAAGGTCCACAAATGCAGCCATGTATGAGTATAGAAGTGGTGTTCTTTCTTTGTCAACGACCTCTTCAAATGCCATGGACCTACTCAAATACAGCCATGTATGAGTATAAAAGTGGTCCACAAATGTCTAACACTGGCTCTGCATGAAGTGCTCCAAATCCTGACATTTGGGCCCGCAGATCCCAGATCAGGAGCGATCGAACCCGTTCTACTAAGTGCTCACCAAATAACTGGCCAAGCTTGTCCCCATCCCACTCCGCCACCTAAGGAGGTCGCAAACCTAGAGTTCATATGCCATCTCAGCACTAATCATAGTCGGCCAGAGCCGCAAGGGGTCCTCCACCACATCGATGTTCAGTCCGTCACCAATCAACCATCCAGTATTCACTAAGGTAGTAGGCAAATACCTCCCTATCTCCCACCACATGTGAGAACATCTCCGGTTGCTCAGAGCCACCCTATCAGTCGCCACTCGGCCATATCTAGCCACCATGATATGACTCCAGAAGCCCTGCGGCTCAAGGATAATCTTTACCACATGACGAGCAATGAGCGCCTCGCGACTCTCTAGAAGGGATTGCACCCCCAGACCTCTCTCGTGTAACAACATACATACTCTCTCCTAGGCTACAAAATGCACCTCGTGGCCCCCACCGTACGTGCCCTACAAAAAACTTCGAAGTAGCCGCTCAATCCTCATCAACATTGTCTTCGGGACGGCAGTGTTGGCCGTAAGATAAATAGGCATGGAGCACAAAACTGACATGACTAGTGTCAATCTGCCCATCATGGAGAAGGATAACGCCCTCCAGCCTGCCCTAAATTTGCTGCACCAGCCCTGAATGTTCCAACACTCGCAGCCTTCTCCCTGAGATGGGAGCCTCTAGATAACTCCACGTCCCCTCCTACTCCTGTATCTCCAGGATCGCCTTGATCTCCCGTCGCTCCCTCCGATCCGTGCTCGGATTGAAGGCGATGGCCAATTTTTGGAAGTTCACTCTCTGCCTAAAGGCCGCACAATAATCCGCCAACACTCCCTTGAGGGCTCGCGCGTTTCTAGCCCTCGCCCTGGCTGGTAGGAGGCAGTCATCTGCAAATAGTAGATGAGACAGCAGTCGGGTGCCAGAGGCTAGAATATAGGCTGCCAGCTCCTAAGACCCATAAGCTACCTGCAAAGCACGAGAAGCACATTAGAGCAAATGATGAATAAATGCGGGAACAGAGGATACCTCTGTCGAAGCCCCATGGTAGACTGGAAAAAAGGCGACGATGTTCCGTTGACCGGATTGGAGAAGCTCGACCCCTGCACACAGTCTAACACCCAGCCGATACAGGTCTCATGGAAGCCGAAACTCTCCAGCGCTCGCTTAAGGAAGCTCTACGGGATCCTATCATAAACTCGCTCTATGTTCAGCTAGACCGCCATCAAGCTTTGCCGCTTCGAGACCCGCTTTTTTTTTTTTTACCAACTCCTATTATCTCTTAAATTTACAAGCATCCACTCTGTTCACAGCCTATACAGTTATACTGCAATCCAATTTGCAGGAGTTTCCTAAAGCTTGTGCATGTCAGTACTTTGAACAGTTTCTAATAAAGTTGACATCATAGTTGCAAAGCTAGTGAAAATTTGGCTGATGGAATACAAGAATTTCCTACAACTAGAATTGCAGAATATTCATTATCTCATATAATAGAATTTTCCTAGAGCCAGAGCGGCAGAGAAGGGAGGTCAATCAACAAAGGTTAGCCCATTGTAGTCGATGCTCGAACCCTTAAATGCTTTGATCTATTCAAATAAAAAAGTAAAATAGAAAAGTATATTTGTAGAAGTGTAATAAATTTTGCACCAGTGAATGCATTTGCATCATAAGATAGTATTATGGTATTGACATTTTGTAACTACTAAATGAAGCACATTATAAGAAAGTACAATGGTTTGCTTACTTTTGCAACTAATTAACATGATGATTCTCTTGTATCTTAGTAGAGTACTAGAATGTGGTGTTTAAAAAAAATACTGTGCTATGAAGGTAGTCAAAAAATTGCATCACACGGCAAGTATCTAGCCAAAAAATTGCACCCAATTCATCTCATTTCAACCAAAAGTGCAAGCAAGTATCTAACCTTCCTTCCAGAAATCCAATTACGTATTGCCTTTTTTGCATCAAAAGCAGTCGACCGGAGATCAAATTGAAACCGGTGCATTTTTTACGACCATTTTAAAGAAGTGCATAGTTTCTTCTCCAAAAAAAACCCTCTCTAGGCGGAAAAGACATGATATATTTACTTAAACCAGTAGATCCTTGAGCAGATCCCACATTAGCCCTAAGATGTTGGTCTGTAACTAGAAAAATAAATGCTTGAGCTTGAGAAGCTTCTAACTTGATGGGCCCGTAAGACTCACCAAGATTAACAGCATTATTGAACTAGACGAAACAACGAGTGATGAAACTAAAGACATATAAAGCACCAAAACTATAAGACAACCAAACCATATAAATGCACGGCGAGCCCATGCAAAAACTTTAGTTAAGATATGCTAAAGTCCACCAAGTATATAAATGGAGTCTAACCACACATGTCCTCTAATTATATCTTCTAGATCGTCAGCACAGCAATCCATCATTCTTCCTTAAAAGGAGATTTTTGAAAATGTCAAAATATTAATGGTTGAGCTAAGAGTCAAGTTGGTCATGTTTCTTACATCTCTCTCCTCACCCCTCAAAAAATTGATGAGACAGCTCTGCACAATCGAAACTTTTCTCATCCATCGGATCGGCCTCTCTTCCTTTTCCCTTTGGATTGTAGTTCATCCCTTATAGAGATTGCTCCCTGGCTTGTATACTTGAGCCTCTTATATTCGATAATACTTTCTTAACTTATCTAATTGTTCCATTGCATATGGATTCAAGTCGCACTAATGGCGTTGTGCTATGCACATATCTAAAAGCGGTGGGAGCTTTCTAAGCTAGAAGAATTTACTTATATTATCTCGCTTTGATATTGCTTTCAAACTCCTTTCTTTTGGGCATGGTCGGGGTGTCATTATCTCTCGTTAGCAATTGAATCAATCAAGAATACAAAATAGTATTTATCGCTTTTGACCTCTCCGACTCACTTTCAAGGCAAGCCTAGACTCTCGCTTGCTTCCCACTCACCTACAAAAGCAATACTAGACTCGGCTTCCTACTCACCTCTCCACTCGTGCCTACTTTCACCAACTACTCTTCCTTTAGTCCTTCCCTACTCCATACCTCTGCTTGACTCTAGCCTTGTTTGGATCTCCACCTCTCAAAGTTCTCACCCCCTGAGTCGCTCTGTCTCGTTCATATGGAGCCGATGGATGTGTTGCATCCTTTTGAGTAAATCTCTTTGCCTTAGGCTTTGTCATAGTTTTATTTCGCTTGGGTTGCAGCTGCTCCTTAGTCGTTGGCATCCTTTGGTACTTGGCTGTGGCACTTCTCTTGCATGCACAAGTTCGGCTATCTCTATTCATGGATCCATTCTAAGACTAATAATTTTACTTTAAAGTGATAGCTTTTACTCCTAATGATTAAGACAAATTAGGGTTGTGACTCCTCTTATAGCTTTTCCACCTGCTTTCAACCCTTCCCTTACACCAAGTTCAAGCTCTTACTCATTTAGATAAGATCTTATCCATCGAGCTAGCACTCGGCTGCTATGGCATCTTTTGCTCTTAAAAACAGCTACCAACCAACAAATAAATGGGCATTTGTGTCATAAGGCCTGGAATGAGACAACAAGGTCTTCGTCTTCTTTGTGAGGTAAACTGAGCTGAGACTGCAAAGCTGGACCAACCTACTCACCAGCTCGACTGTATTGACTTATTGGATTGCCCTTTTTATTTTTTACAGAAAACTTCAGTAAAGAACTTTTCTAAGTTGCCCCATCAAATAAAATTATAAGAGCATTTGAAAGACGGAAAATGAAAGATTACAAGCTTGTGCCTCTTTTCTTTTTCGTCCTCTAATTTCTCAAAATAAGAAGTGCTACCCCATATTTAGGGCACCCTTTATCATTTGGTTGGACTATAAGAAGTTGAAAAATAAGTTCAGCCAAGGTAGATGCAGAATCTAAAAATAGATCTGATTATATATATATATATATATATATAAAAGAGACTTGAAGATAATTAGCCTGCACATTTACTAGCCCTATCACGCCTCATGCCAGGACTGCTACAATCCTACGATAGTTCATACGATAATGAACTAAAAAATAATTAAATTTACAGGATAGGCACCCAAGAATAGTTTTGATTGCAGAGGAAAACGAATTTATCCTGCAATGCGGCGTGCCAAGACTAGTTTTCAACTATTAAACGTTAGCGGGGAGGATAGTGAAGTACAAAATAGTTTAATGTATCCACAAGGACCTGTGAGTAATTTAATCTGCAAATAAGAACGCCGTGTATAGCTTGAAGCGGAGTAGGTGATGGCCGCGAGGAAGAGGGAGGGGTTCTCGGGGATCGGAGACGAAGCTGAGGAAGAAGGCTCGGTGCTTGGAGGGGGTGATATTGGAGCCCAGAGGGATGTCGGTGGCGCCGGCGAGGGGGAGGCGGCGGAGGAAGAGCAGAGAGGAGAGTTGGCGGAGGAGGCGGCGCCAGATCTATTTTTCTCTCACTCTCGACTTTTCTTCTCGCTAGGTGGAGAGTTGGAAGATGGGTTAGAAATAGAGAAGAGGGAAGAAGGGTTAGCCATAGCCCCTAGCTGGCTGAACACGATAATTAGAACAACTAAAATAGATGTAATAAATGGTAATAAATGGTCCTGAATGCCCTATACAGCTATACTTGTTTTGTTATTCATTTATTACATTACGTATAATAAACTGTAACTATAACTACTAGCATGGCTCTACGGATCCTCAAAAAAGAGTCGGGCATTTACAGTCTTATGCGGTATAGGCCCCGGAGCCAGTGTAATTTTATAGAAGCCATTCGTGTCTTAAGGAGTTTCCAGGCATCTTTGGGGTGTTCTTTTTGTTGAGGCCCAAGCATTCTCAAGAAATCCCAAGTCTAACTCAATTGAGATGGTCGTCTAATCTGAAATACAAACACAACGAAAAATTTTTTATTGGAAATAGTTAGTTTATTTAGAGACTTCTGAATAATTTAGTCTCGGTAGTAATAAACAATAGTGTCCCATCATGACACCCACAAAGGACTAGTTTAATTAGTGCCTTTGTTTGAAATAATGCGCAATAATAGCCCCATACCAAAACCGTTGACGCTTCAAAAAAAACTATTTTTAATTTTTTTTATATTAGAATAATCATTGGATCAAAGATTGTTGTAACAGTACTATAATAAAAAAATAATAGGCCATGACGATAAAGGCAACGGTATTTTCTTTTCCTTGTTATATTAAGTAATATATTCATCGAGACCATACGGAGAATATTTTGCGAATAAAAAATTATAATTTAAATAAATATTATTTTATCGAAAAGAAAGTACATGTAATAAAAATAATGACCGTTAGTTATGATTCGTTATAACAAGGAAATAACGGGACATTGTCCGAAATGACAGGCACTATATCTTTACATGTTATTTATCTTAAAAGATAGCGAAAGGTCGACCGTTTAACAGTTATAATACCATTGCTTAAGGCCATAATTAGCGCAGTCTGTGGTGAGCTGAAAAATAGCTCCATATTACTGAAAGAAGGGACGCTGAATAACTTCTGTAGTCCTTGCACAAAGGCAGTTACTTCGAAAAACTCACAGAATCTCCAGTTACCAGGATCCTTGAAAAAAAATACAGATGATCTGGGTGCAGTTCCATGTGTTTTTTACAGGATATTCCCCTAGAATAATTTTCGGTCATAAATAGCAAATGTAATCTAGCTCAAATGAGGGCATCATCACAGCAGCCATCCATGCAGTGTTCCCTTTCTGAACAAACTCCATCCATCATACATGCCAAATACCATTCTACACCTCTACATAAAGCACCGAGACCAGATTTAAGTTTGTTCCACTTATACCGTAATTAACCACAAGAATTAACTAGCTTACCTTATTTCCTGTTTCCCATGGTTGAGACTGGAAAAGACTCAGCAAATTCTCTGGTGCACCTTCATCAGATTTATTTTCAGATGCAAGGCCTACTGAAATTTATTTTCCTATAGAGAAAAAAGCATATACTCAAAATACAACAAGGAAAAAATAACGATTTCCTTGCAGGTGACAGTCACCATTCTCATGCGTGATCATTCCCTGACAAAGGAATTCAGTGCCAAAAGAAACAGCAATACTCAGCAAATTTGTCACAATACCATCTAAGTTAAAACGATTCTTGGGAAAATCACTTATTACAGCCAGTACAAAAACTTCTTATGGTAAAAGCCGTCTCAGCTTAAGAGGCATTCAGTACTAGTCCACATTGAAAGATCCATCACTCGAAGGGCACTAGAAGGTAGAGAACAAGATTTGTTTTCAAGCATCATCCAGAGCAAGAACCCCAGGAAGAGACTTTCCTTCAAGTAGCTCCAAGCTCGCACCACCTCCAGTAGATATGTGGCTCATCTTATCAGCAAGCCCCATCTTCTCTACAGCAGCGACAGAGTCACCACCTCCTATGATGGTTGTGACCCCCTTTCCACTCAGGTCAGCCAACTTCTTAGCAATTGCCTGAACAAATGAGAAAATGTTTATACTCCAATATTCCTTCATCCTTAACAAGAAAATCTATTTAGCTAACCAGATGAGAGAAGTAGAACCAAAAACAGAGCAACCGGTTCTATGTAATAACCAAACATTAAACGATCCAAAGAGTTTGTGTTAGGTCGAGACTCTGGTTCTAGAATTATACAACTTCCATGGATCATGCAATAGCTGCCGCATTTGTTTTTTTCTTCAGTTCGTCATCTCTTTACCAAGTGCAGGGTAGGATGAGAAATCCTTTTGATTATTTTACACGGACTAATATCTGAATGGTACTGTTAATTCATGTAAATCTTTTTATATAGGATAGGCTTATTTTGTCAACTTATGACAACAAAGCTAAAACATTTTCATCAAAAAAAGAAGATAATAAGAATTGATACATTAACTTTCATATTTTCATAGAGGACCTAATTGTGTAGTAAACCACTTCATTCAGGACCAAACTGGAATTCAACAAAAATCAGCCAATTCGATAACTATGGATCATAAGGGTCAAGATATTGCACAAAAAATAGGATTTGAGCATATAAGGTCACTATATCAAAAACAAAGAAACTAAAAAGCACCCCCACTAACCCCATCTAAGTATAGCTCCGGATACTGTGAGCATTTGCAACATAGAAGCACTGAGAGAGCAGCTTAGAATTAAGGTCTGCGAGGTTGGTGAAGAAAGATAAGAATTCTAGAGTGGAATTTTAAGCTGCTTATACACCCACACAATGTGTAGCCCTTTAGTATTGCAGCAAAGAAAGAAATCATAAATGGCAAGCCGTAGATACTTTCAGAAATATCATGATAAATAAAATATTATAAAGGTCACTATTACTTTACCTCTGTTCCCACTGCAAACTTCTCAAATTCAAACACTCCCATTGGCCCGTTCCAGATGATAGTCTTGGTGCTGTCCAAAGATTCACTGAATGTCTTGATGGAGTCAGGTCCAATGTCAAGCCCCATCCAACCATCAGGAATGCCAGATGCTGGTACAACCTGCAAAATAAAAGGAAATCTTGCATCTGAAAATGTGTTCTTACTCCCTGATGGCCCTCGGTACTTGGTTCCCCAATATGGTATGATGAATACAGGGTTACATAGGATATATGCAAGAATCAACTCCATTAATTACCAGCTCGGGAAAGAATGTTTCGCTGCAGTTGAAGTAACATCAGTGCAAGTAGTCAAGTCAAAATAACTCTTTCATACTGGTTTCGACTTTGGCAACTTCAAAAATCTAATTCAAAATCGTGGCAACAGGAGTATGTGTCCTATTCAGAGAAAAATCATCCACAAGGTCTGCATATGATAACTATGGCATGGGCATAAAAAAAAATAATAAAATAAACCCTGAAAATATGATAGACCAACGGAAAATTAAATAGCAAAGCTCAAATAAGATATTTTAAAATGCAAGAATTACTTTTCCATAAAAAAATAATAGTAAAACAGAGAAGAACCCATACAAGAAATAGGCTTGGAAATATTTCCTTCTTTTAAATTTTTAGGCCTCTAATTTTCTTTAGTTTGAAACATATAGGTGCTACTTAAATATAAAACAAGAGTAGGTGGACATACCTTGCTGTCTGCATCAGCAGCAAACTTGTCAGCAACTACCACATCGGTGGGCAACAGCAGAGACACCCCTTTAGACTTTGCTTTCTCAAGTAGTGCAGTTGCAAGATCGAGCTGGTCTTCAACAAGAGATGACCCTACTGAATGCCCTTGTGCCTTGTAAAATGTAAATATCATTCCTCCACCAAGGAGAAGAATATCAACCTTCTCCAGCAGTGACTCAATCACCCCAATCTTGGTTGATACCTTTGAGCCACCAACTATGGCAGCGAAGGGGCTCTTGGGGTTTGCTACTGCCCCAACAAGATAGTCAAGTTCCTGAGACAATGACAAATTTATTGGAAGCAAACACTAAAAGCTAAATATCAAGATACAGACCAAATAGTCCTTGCACATATGTAACTTTAGCAATGATCTTCACAACGAAGAAAGAACATCAATTTTCAGGTTGACATATCAATGGAACAAGAAATGAAACTTTTAATTCTAACCAATGATGTCAAATATGTCCAATAAAATAGAACAGAATATGCATATATACATGCTATTTAATTACATACATATATTAGAAGCTGGGAGCTTGTATTGATAAAATAAAATGTCAGATTTCACCATACCTTCTGCATAAGGAAACCAGCAACAGCTGGCTTCAAGAATTTGGCAACACCCTCTGTTGAGGCATGCGCCCTATGAGCAGTGCCAAAAGCATCATTCACATAAAGGTCAGCAAGGGATGCTAGTTTCTTTGCAAACTCTGGATCATTTTTCTCCTCTTCTTTATAAAATCTCACATTTTCAAGGAGCAAAACACCTCCATTCGGCAATGCAGCCACCATTTTCTCAACTTCCTCACCAATACAATCATTGGCCATCTCAACCTGTTTGAGAGCACAAAATTAAAATTCTAAGCTTCACTGAATACATTCTTTAAAAATATGCTGAATGACAGCACATCATACATACACTGACTCCTAGTAGTTCAGATAGCCTGGGCACCAGAGGTTTCAAGCTGTACTTAGGAGTAACACCTTTAGGACGCCCCTGAAAAGTGAAAAACCATATCAATCAGTTATTCCCACATCGACAGGCTCAAAAGGACCCCAAAAAAAATCAAGAAAAGAGGGATTACAGCATAAAATATAATAATGAGAATGAATCAAAGCGCTCATGGAGCAGTTCTTTGAGGCAAATTGTAATATCACACAGCTAAAGAAATGAATGACATGTAAAATAAAAAATTAATGTGAAATCTCTGATACGCAAGGCACATATACTGACAAATGGCTACTAGAATAAAATAAAATGCAAGATAATTGCAGAGGACTAGAACAATGTACAATGGCATCAAAAAAAAAAAATAATGAAAAGAACAATGATAAATGATTTAACCATAATACAATGGCTTCAAACTACATCCCTGCCATCAACTGGCAGGTAAAATACAAATATAAATAGGGATAAGTAGGTTACAAGCTCAATTTAAAGGTTGCAAGTGTAAAATTTGCAATAGGATTAGGAAGAGGACTTGCAACCCTTTTAAAGAAGAAGAAATAAAATGATTCAATTAAACCAGGTTATTTTATCAAACATGCTCAGTTAGGAAGGCTATAACTAGAAATTGTACCCCATACATAACAAAACAATAGCACATAAAAAAAATTATAATTGTTAAAAACTTGTAATAATGCACATGTGAGTGCATCTATGGCACTAATTCTTATGATGTAGCCATTTGACGAGCATTTCTGCAACAATCCCAAGCTATGTCAAGCAAATATACAGCTTCCTTATCCAATTTCCATAATTGCAGAGCTATAAATAAAAAACAAAAGTAAATGTAAATTCATGTGCTTCATAGTCTTTAGTTCTTGGAAATAGGTGCCTTCTGCAGCATCCTGGCCATTATAAATGCCTCAACACAAAGTACCAACTATTGAGCTCAATATAGGCATCAAGCATGTTAAGGATGGATTTTGAGAGCCTAGCGATCTGCTTCTAAGATAGCTAAACACCTTATTCACACTAACCTAACATCCCAAGATCAACTATAAGAAAAGAAACAAAAAAATATGATAAAAAAAGGCTTTAATTTGTGCTTACATATTCATCAAAATACAAGACTTATGGAAACACAACATGGTACAAGCTTGCCAAGATAAACCTTCAACAATTCAATCTTCTAAGCACAGTAAAACGCCTGCTTCTACTATAATCAAAATACTTGCACATGGACCATCAATAGTGGTTCTCATGGAGGCATCATGGAGGATCCTGAATGAAGAAGAAGATGGAATACAGCCTTCTCAAAGGGAGCAAAGTAGAGTTCCATGAAGGAAAAGATAACTGGTGCACCAGAAAGTGAAGGACAACAAGGTCCTAGGAAAGAGATGAACAGTTGGGTTGTTAACTAGTTATCAGGTCTGAAATTCAAGTTTGTTGGCAAGATGCATGGATAATGAAAGGGAAAAAAGGCTGTAGCATAAGATGCACATGCAAGCTACTGAAAATGGTGACAATGCTTGTAGATACAAAATTAAAAGGCTACCACCATAATGGGAATCACATGTTATGAAAAAGAAACCATATTAACTAGGAACATGATATATGCTTTCATTTAGTTCACTTTAACAAACTGTCAAGATGCATGGATAACGAAAGGGAATAAAGGCTGTAGCATAAGATGCACATGCAAGCTACTGAAAATGATGACAATACTTGTAGATACAAAACTAAAAGGCTAGCACGATAATGGGAATCACATGTTATGAAAGGGAAAGCATATTAACTAGGAACATGCTATATGCTTTCTTTTAGTTCACTTTAACAAACTGAACAAGGTACAATCTATTCATATACAAGAACTTACAGATTGAGTGCCATATATCAAAATCACAGAAGGTAAAGTCATCTTTACACAAAGATGAAACTACCAACATCCTATGTCATTGTAAGTTTCGCATTTTCCCCTATGGCTTTGACATTTTCTCATCCCATCGTTCTTCCAAGCATTTCTGCCAACGCACTGCCAACTGAAAACCTTCCTATTATGTGACTATTCTGCATAACTGAAATCATGCCACCGAGGCATTTTTCCCTTTGTCCAATATCACATTTTTAAAATTTAAGACTCTGTCCTGCTCATGCAAATCCAGGGGAGGGAAGAATCAAGTGTCCTAGCTTGAGAATAGGGTTGAACCCAACGCAAGATGTTCAAATATAAACACATTTTAGCAGGCAGACTTGAGACTTGCGATGTTTGCTGATAACTCGTTTAAGGAATTGGTGAGAGTTTTGATACTCCAAGGATTACATATGTATACTTTGAGGTAATCACCGTGGTCATTCTCAACCTTAAATTTGACATGCATTCCCCTCATTCAAAATAATATTATTCTTAAGAGAAGGAGGAAAAAGAAAAGAGCGTTACATTTTCTTGCTTAAAAATAGCAACTAAATCATATTTAACTTTACACAATAATTATCCCTCTGTATTTCAAGCTTAATCAAGCCAAACACAACCGATCCAGCCAAAGCTCGCCCTTAGATCGTTCGCTTAACATATAATTACAGTGCTCAGTTACAATTCCATCCTTAACATGTACGATTCCATTTCTATTCTAAGAAAATAAAAATGCTATCTTTTGTTAACCATCTTCTAGTATTTCTCTTTTTTTATCCTACCACAATCACCCGTACTCGGAACAATCAGATTCATCACCAATGATAATACTAATCAAAGCTCAACCGAAAATAGTATATTATTGCCATATCATTAAGCAAAATAAAAGATTGTAACCCTCTCATCACCATATAGAAAGAGTAATCAAGTTCGAGTACCTAGCACCTAATAGCACCAAAACTGCAATAGATAAAAATAAAAGTAGTTCTCTCAATCAATAGCCGCTTTATCAGCAAGCGATGGCGAGCCAAAACAACCACCCACGAACAACGAATATCAAAGGAAAATAGCCTTAATGGGAGAAAAAAAATTAAAAGAAGAAGAAGAAGAAGAAGAAGAAGAAAGAGAGAGCTCACCAGATGGCTGGAGAGGATGACACGGGCGCCGTGATCCATGAGGTACTTGATGGTGGGGACGGCGGCCCTGATCCGGTTGTCATCGGTGATCTTGAGGCTGTCATCCAGAGGTACGTTCAGATCCACCCTCACGAACACTCGCTTCCCCTTCAGATCCGCCTCCTTTAGCGTCGACACGCTCCTCTTCGTCGCCATTTTTGATCGATCGATCGAAAGAAGAACGGAGAAGACGATGGACTCCGAACACAGATGGAAGGGGCGATGGGATGTATATTATATATATATATTAATATATATAACACCCGATGGGCGTAGGTTTAGGCGAATGGCCCCGTGAGCGCATCCAGGATTCGTGCGCCGCGGTAGTTTTCTTACGGTGGGCGCCGGATCGGATGGATAGCTAGGGTGCAAGTGGAGGATCGGACGGTTAAGAATGATTGAATGGATTTGAGGTACACCCGTCGGTCTAGCTCGTGGTTTTCTTTTTGTGCGAAAGGGTCTGGGTTCGTGGTTTCTGCGCACTTCTAGAAGCTGCTGACTGCGGTCTGCGGTGCCCGGTTCGAGACTAGAGAGATTTTTCTTTCCGCGAAAATCCGATAACAGCGCGAGCTCACGAGGTGGGAAGGACACGCGTCTAAAAAAAAAATAAAAAGCTTGATTAGTTTTTTTTTTCTTCCATAAAAATAATAGTCCATAGAATTTTAATACGAACACTTTCAAAAAAAAAAATATATATCACGTATCATTAAACATGATCCAAATGTTTCAAAGCAAGTAGTAGCAACCATCTATATCGGTGTCTTGGAACTTGATTAGCTTCAACTGCAGAAAATTATTCATGTATCAAAAGAAAAAAAAAACTTCAGAAAGTTGTTCCCATAGACGGGGGATATATCCTCTATTAGACTGCTTTCCGTATGGTTGCCGACGGCCTAGGAACATGATGCTTAAATTTTTGGTATATACCATGGACTCTAGATTTCTTTGTGGATGTTTATACTTAAGAGGACGTATATGTAAACTCGATTCTAATTAGTTATGTAGAAAATTTGATCATCCCTTCGGTCGTGTGCGAGGGCCGACAGAGGGAAAGAGAGAGAATCTAATGCCTTTCCCTTTTTGCCGACTTGAGCAGAATACTTTTACTTCAAATTGGCAGCGAAAAGAGATTGGACAATAGCGAACTCAAATAATAAACTAAAGAAAACATCAACTAGTCTGCAAACCATCAGTCTTTGCATAAGAACCGTATCATTTTGATGAACCTCTTGTTGAATCCCATGGCCTAGAAGGCAGCTTATATACTTCTGATTAGGTGAAAGTTGTATGTGTTGGGCGCCTAAGCACAGAATAGTTCAAGGTGAGTCTTATCTACAGCTTGCAATTGCTCTAGAGCTTCATAGCGCCACGCATCCTTCTATTTAAACTCAAAATAACCTTCATTATATTGACATGAAGGAAAGCTATCAATGGTCAGACATGCCAAGCCTGCAATCCAAATGGCATCTAACCTGTTTATCCTGGTGCAGGAGATTTTTATTTCAACCATAAATTGGCACCACATCACAAGAAAACATCAACGCAAGGGGGGGAAAAAAACCTCTTTTGGCCAATCCCAGAAACTCTACAAGAGCTCTTGACATCTTGACTGATTCCACTTCTGGGTAAAACCCAGGTGAAAGAGACCACTGCATGGTTAATTTCTTTCAGGAACCGCGACGAAAGACAGCAGCTTTAGAATAAAACTTGGCCTCATACAGCAACAGGAACAGCTTCATCGAGAGCCACAACTCCTGGAAGCTCCTTCCCTTCCAACAATTCTAAGCTGGCTCCACCACCCGTGGATATGTGGCTCATAACATAAGCGACTCCCACTTTCTCAACAGCCGCAACAGAATCTCCGCCTCCAATGATTGTCGTCACGCCCTTCCCGCTGAGCTCTGCCAACTTCTTTGCAATTGCCTGCAAAATTAAGCCATGATTCCTTTCATGGGCATACAAGCCTGAAGAGGACATGCAGTAATGTAGCACTAAATCAGCAGCTTGTGGTTAATGCATAAAAGAGAACCATCACATACCTCAGTTCCAACTGCGAACTTCTCGAATTCAAAAACGCCCATAGGACCATTCCAAATAACTGTCTTGGTTGTTTCCAGTGCATCACTGAATGATTTTACTGAATCTGGTCCAATATCCAAGCCCATCCAACCATCCGGAATTGCTGTTGATGGTACGACCTGAATGAGGAGCCATCATTCCTAAATCATCTCATTACAAATCTTCAACCTAATATAACACCCACTTTTGCATGAATTCAAAAAAGAATTAAAATGTTTCAAGGAGGTTCGCCTCTAAGGTTTTCTAGGTTCAAGAGTTCTTCTGACATGGCTTATAAATAAGGGGATATGAAGGAACGAGGACTTTAAAAGCATGCTCTACTCAATGCCTTGCAAGCATAGTGCCATTGGACTGATAAACATAAGAAGACCCTAAAAATACAAACCTTGCTATTTGCATCAGCAGCAAACTTGTCAGCAATGACAACATCAGCGGGCAACATAAGAGAGACCCCTTTAGATTTTGCCTTCCTAAGAAGTGATGTTGCAAGCTCTAGTTTGTCCTCTTCTACCAGGGAAGAACCCACTGAAAGGCCCTGTGCTTTGTAAAAGGTGAAGATCATTCCTCCACCCAGAAGAAGGATGTCACATTTCTCCAGCAATGTCTCAATCACTCCAATCTTGGATGACACCTTTGAACCACCTACAATGGCAGCAAATGGCCTCTTGGGGTTCGCGATGGCACCAACAAGATAGTCAAGTTCCTGCAGTGAGGCACAAATTGTTTGGTTAGAAATTGACTCAAGAAACTATAAGAAGAAAAAGATAGATGCAAATCCATGAAGCAACATGCAACACGTGCAGAGAACAGGATGCTGCTATATGAGAACCTCCAAGGCAACATTGAGATGACAAAGATGCACCAATTGAAGTTCTAAATGCCTCAATTTGGATAAAGATGAGAACTTTTTAACCACTAAGTGACTCCAAGAAACACCCATGTGAGTATTCTCCAGTAAGTTTTTAATTCTTTTACAAAATAACAAAATAGAAAAGCTCTTTACCAACCTTTTGCAAAAGGAAACCAGCAACAGAGGGCTTCAAGAACTTGGTGACACCCTCTGTGGATGCATGCGCTCTATGTGCCGTTCCGAATGCATCATTCACATAAAGGTCAGCTAAGGATGCAAGCTTCTTTGCAAATTCTGGTTCATTCTTCTCTTCCTCCTTATAAAACCTTACATTTTCGAGTAGTAGAACACCACCTTCTGGAAGTGCAGCAACCATTTTCTCAACTTCTGGGCCAATACAGTCATCGGCTTTCTCAACCTGTTTGGCGTGCTAGTAAGGAATCCAGAATGGTACAAAAAAGACAATTACATTACATCTGGGTAAAAGATAAGCACACCTTGATGCCAAGAAGTTCAGAGAGCCTAGGGACAAGTGGACTCAAGCTGTATTTTGGTGTGATCCCCTTTGGGCGTCCCTGTGCAGGAAAAGGAAAAATGGATTTAGAATCAATAGGATACATTTACCTGCACCTAAATGTAAAATAGGATACAGATGCTGTGGAATTATTTGATTTTCACCAAAAACATCAACATGCAATAAATCGAATTATAAGATCACAACCTGACCAGAGAATCAGCTACAATTTAACTATTTCTGATCAACTTAATCAATTCCATAGCAGCATTCACACGTATCAAATGTCAAAATCCTTTCCAGTTTCTTTAATATTTCTAACTTTAGATGGTAGCTAATTTTGAAAGTGGAAACCTTTATAAGGACACCTTGAGAGCATTTATAATGGAACAAGGAAAACAAAAATTGCTTAAGGAGAAAAGAAGACACGATGTTCATATTAAGATGGAGAAGCCAATGAGAACTTCAACAGATGATATCAGTAAAACACGAAGCTCAAGCAATCTAAAACATGAAACACTTTCAGGACATGTAATTAGGATTTAATATAGGTACCTGTCCAAACATTATGATTTTTAAGAATAACGCTGGAAAAGGAAAAATGAAGTTATAGCACCAGATATGTGAAGTGGAGCCACTTGACATAAATATAAGGGTTTCCAGCATCATATTTTTTCAATCAAGAATATTTTCACCTGAACTGATAAAATTTTCTTTTTTGAAACTCTCTACTGGTCTCTGGGAATTGAGCACAACTCAAAATGTCATAACAAAAAATAGTTTGGTAGCATCCTTCCCTTTTCCATAAATTAAATTATATAAAGATAGCATTATACTTAGATGGACAAGCGCATGCAGAACTACCATATTCCAGAAACCTATAGAATATAGAAACAAGCAACATCTGGAGCACACTAGATGATCACAGCCACATCGTAATATTGCTGATTAAAGAACGCGTTACAGTGGTTCGTGATAAATTGATGCTGATCCCAGTGGCTTAAAATCACTGGTAATGAAAAACTTCTGGAGCACACTAGACGATCACAGCCACATCATAATAAAGGCAACAAATCAAAGCCAACAATTTATCATAAACATAATGCAAAATCCTAACCTAACTCCCAAGTATATGAACAGAAGCACATAAAAATCTGCTCAAATTTTTAGCTTGCGAGACTACCATTGACCATAATGTTTTATATCTTCTAACACAAAAAGAGTGGTACCAAAAATGCTATGTTCATGAAATTATCAGTCCTCCAACAGCTACTCTACTTACTAAAACTATCAGAAAGACTGATACCAAAACAAGCTGCTTCCATGGATTAGAAAGGAAGTCAACCTCCACATAATTCAATAACAAAAGGCATTAAAGATGAAATAAGCACGAAAGTTCATCGTAAACACCTCCAAAACTGAGATTTTTGTTGATTATTAGTACTATAAAATCTCACTTAAAAGAATAAGTAAAACGACAAGCTGGTTCAAAAACACGAGAAGGGAAGGCAAGTAGAAATCGAGAAGAGGCTCACCAGATGGCTGGAGAGAATGACTTTGGCCCCATTCCCCATCAAGTGCTTAATGGTGGGCACGGCCGCCCGAATCCTAGTATCGTCGGTGATGTTCTGGTTCTCATCGAGGGGCACGTTGAGATCCGCCCTCACGAACACCCGCTTCCCCTTGAGGTCCGCGGCGGTGAGGTCCCCAACGCTCTTCTTCGCCATGGTCGCCACGCCCCTGGGGCCCCTCCCGCTCCGCCCGGCCACCGCCCAGATCCTCTCCGCCACGTGGACCGCCAGCAAAGGGTCCGCCGCCGCCCCAGCGAAGCCCAGGCGGTGGAGCGGCGATCGGAGCGCGACGGCACCGCGGGAGGCGGGGAAAGCGACCGCCGCCGCCTGCCTCCGGGACGAGGACAGGGTGGCGGAGGAGGACGGGTGAAGAGAAAGGGAGGTGGGGGATGCGGCGGAAGCCATCGTTAGCTCGTAGGAGCGATAGAGAGAGAGAGACAGAGACAGAGACAGAGACAGAGCGAAGACAGAGTTGGAAAGGGGGAAGGATGAGACGGTGGTGAGATCGGAGAAGAGCAGCGAATAAAAAGGAGAGGGATTTGTGGAGGCGGGGGTGGAGGGGAATATTTTCTTATCGCTGGGGAGAGGTGGAGAGGAGGGGTTCGATGTTTTCAGCGAGAGGCTTTGGTATTTTGGGTTGGTTTTGTCGGGTGGGCCTATCGATGGAAAGAAACAGGGGACGGGACGGGGGGGAGCCGGGGCGAAGAAAAAAGAAAGCTTGTGGAAATAGAGTGGACTTTAAGGCTATGCTATGGTTCGTCGTATCATCCGTACAAACCATACCATATCAAATTAGTCCCATACCGTTGTTTAATATAAATAGCATTCTGATATTTTGTATATTAAAAAAATTTATATTATACCGTATTGATACTGTCCTAGTATAGCACCGGCACAAGTACTGATACCGAGATGACAAACTTTGTTGTTGATATTTTTTTTAAAAAAATAAGTTAGATACATCGTACCCTTTTAGCATGAATGCAGCAAGAAAATTAGAAAAAAGAAAGTGATAAAAAAATATTGGAGCAGACTCGTAGTTCTCACAAATCCAGCTGCTGGAATGCTGTGCAACGAACAAGACAACCTAATCAGTTGCGTTGTTCGTCTCATGGTGAGCATAAGTAATCTAGAATGTCACACGGTCCTTCAGAAAATCTCTGATATCTTGTAGCAGCGGTGCTCATCCCCTACTCTTACATAGCTTGGGATCCATGTGATCATAGTAGCCAAGTCATCTTCTAAATGGATGCGCTCAACCCCCAATCTGATCCATGCATAAGTGATCCCTTTTAAAACAGCTCCGAGCTCTGATCCAAGAACAAAACTATCATAGAGTCGGCTCCCCCTATTATGATCAATCTACACTCAATGTTCCTAATCACAAAACTAGCACCTCCTCGACCTTCCTCCTCAAAAATACTCCCATCGAAGTTCACCTTAAGAAAGCTTGGGGATGGAGGCTTCTAAGAGACGAGAATCGTCCGAGTCGCTCCAAGAGCTGAGTGGATTCCCTAGATGTCTCTAGCTGTCCCATAACCTCCAGCAGCCTATGTCTGAATAAACTCCTCTATCAAAATAACTGCCCTAGCTACCACAGTCCTCAAACTCTGCCTCTGTCTCTCAAAGATTCTGACATTCCTATTTAGCCATATGTAATATGCAACATAGACGGCAATAACTTCCCTAGATACCGTGATTGGTTTGTTGATGGATCCCTGCAAGTAATCAAGGAAGGATGCCACCTAGGTCAGAGACTACAAGAAACTCTAGTTGCCACCTTCCACACCTGGGTCACTCTTAGATAACTGAATAGCATGTGCTCGATGGTCTCCTCCTCCTCCCTGTACCAGTTATAAGTGGGATGGAGACTCAAACCCTATCTACTCAAAACTCCCCTCATTGGGAGGTAGCCCCATGCCACTTTCCAAAGGAATAAGGCAATCCAGAGGTGAACATGGAGCCTCCAAAGCTAGTCGCCATCTAGTGATTGAGGTGTCTCAACTTTGTACAGCTCTCCAAGGTCTAATTGTCGGGTCCTCCCCTCTGAGGCACCGGAACAGCTAGGATCTGCTCTGCTAACTGATCCCCAAAAAGGCATCGAACATGAACATCATCCCATCTCCTCTCGCTTGGCCTAAATAGATCACACACTCTGAGAACTGAGCCCTCCACATCAACCATGGTGGGCCATAATCAAATAGGAATATTCGACACCCAAGAATTATTTACCATATTAATTGATTGGTCATCCCCAACTGTCCATCACATCCTGGCCATCACCTCCAGGGCATGAGAGCACATCTCTCGCTAAATTAAAGAGCTATAGCGATTAGCTTAGAAGTCATATGCCAAGGTCCGGTCATCATACTTGGCCCTCATCAGGGAGCTCCACAGGCTATCTGGCTCAAGCAAGAATCGAGCAACATGTCTGGCCGCCATCACCTCCCTCCTTCTCAACAAAGAGCAGATACCCAGACCCCCAAGATCATGGGGCTAACAAACCACCTCCCAAGTTACAAGATGAAGTCCCCTCCTACCATCACGCGCAATCCAAATAAAGTTCCTGAATAACTGCTCCACCTTCACTAGCGGAACCCTGGGCATGGCTGTGGGAGTCACCAGATAGACTGAGATCAAACTAAGGACTGATCTAACCAAAGTCACTCTACCCAATATAGAGAGCATTCTCTCCTGCCACACACTCTAGCCTTTGTCTGATGCCCTGCTCGATCTCATGCACTTCGTCATCCGTAATTTTCTCTCAATAATGGGAACACCTTGGTATATCTAGCTACCAACCCACTCCTCCATACCCAAAATCTCCCTAATGCCAATCTTGAGATGCTGCTTGGTCTTCGAACTGATAATCGGATGCAATGCAGTAGCCCTCCAAGATTCTCCTAAACCTTCAAGCATTCTGTATTATTGCTAAGACAAGATGAGAGATTGGCTCGACGAGCAGTGTGGGCCTGTGGCCTAAAGATCTTGCGACATGGTGGCAACCCGGAGAGGTCTAGACAAGGAGAGAGAACAAATGATAAAAAGATAAAAGGACAGAGAGCAACCTGTTGAAGGCTGACAGTAGAGTGGAAGAATGTCGTAAGCATCCGTCCACCAAAATGATGAAGGTCGGATCTTGAATGCAGCCTATAAACTACTTAATCCACACCTCATGGAACTCAAAGCTCGCCAAGGAGGAGGACTGAAAGCTTCAAATCATCTAGTCATAGGCTCGCTCCATGTCTAGTTTGACCCCCATAAGGCTCGTCAATTTGGTGCTCTCTAAAGGTCATGCATAAACTCCTGTGTCAGAATGTTGTCGGATATGCTCCTACCCCCCACAAAGATCCCTTACTCCGGCCAGCTAAGTCTGAGAAGAATCCCTCTGAGTCTGGCTACTAGGACCCTTGCAATGTTCTTGTCTAAAGTAGAGTACAAACTAATAGGCCTGTAATGGCCCGGCTTAATAGCTTCCAGCCTCTTAGGGATCAGTGTGACAAAATTTTACTTCAATTCCTGAGACATCATTGATGTATGAAAGAAATGTTGAATAGAAGCCACCACCTCACGTTGGACATTAGGCTAGTATCTCCTGAAGAATAGGGAAGGAAAACCATTCGGTCGAGTAGCTTTGTCCTCAGCCAAAGACCAAACGGCCTCATGAATATCCCTAGTCCCAATCGGCCAAATGAGATCACCGTTCTTGGCCTTCGAGATTCTTACCTCAAGCATGGGACCAAAGGTTGGATTACCACTCTCCTGCTGGCCCATCCACCTCAATATGAAGAACTGCAGAAACTCCTGGCAAATATTTCCCGTATCCTTTCTCATCTGGCCACCACTATCCCTGATGCTCTGGATCCTATTCCTCTGTATTCTAATAACAGTCAATTGATGAAAGAACATAGTATTTTGGTCACCCTCCAAAATCTACTATATCCTAGACTTCTGGTGCCAGAAAGTCTCCTATTGGTGCAAATGTGAGTGATGCAAGGCCAGCTGTGCATGGGGCTTGGTCAAGTCCTCAGGCAGAAGGCTTCCATCCCTCTCCTCCTTAGCTTGGAAAGAGGCGATGGATCCTTCAGTCTCCTCTAGCCTCCTAGTAATGTCCCCAATCTCCTCCCCATTTCACCTATGGAGACAACATTTGAGTAGCTCGAGCTTGCAAGTAACTCGATACATCACATCCCCCTAATCGATGTTCTCCAAACCTCCTTGACAATATCCTAAGAGCGTGGGTATGACAACCAAATTTTCTTGAAGCGAAAGAGGATTTGATGAGGGATGATGGCGTTAGTGTTGATGAAGATCGGGCTATGGTCCGATCCAATGCCGGCCAGGTGTTGAACATGTTAGTCCGAAAAATGCTGGATCCACCCTGTCATAGAGAATGCCCTATCAATCCTCTTCCAAACTCTCGCCCGCCCTTGCCAGTTGTTACACCAGGTGAACCTTTAACCAGTGAACCCCAAATCCACAAGTCTGTTGGTAGAGAAGAAGCTCCGAAACTCGCTGTCCTCAATCTTGCTTGAGAACACCTTCCCCCCTAAAGAGGGGAATGCCCTATTATATCACACACAATACCTCGCTCCATAGCTGCTGACGTATCATGTTATCTGTACTAGCATACACAACAAATAAGTATCAAGAATTATCATTACCTTCAGTAATTAGCATAATAGCTTGCTAGTTAC
This sequence comes from Phoenix roebelenii, assembly GCA_025769935.1. Taxonomy (NCBI): domain Eukaryota; kingdom Viridiplantae; phylum Streptophyta; class Magnoliopsida; order Arecales; family Arecaceae; genus Phoenix; species Phoenix roebelenii. Next base: position 2,466,879 of record JAOXJJ010000359.1, on the reverse strand, counting down.
ATCTATGAAAAATATTGAAGGTGGTAAAGCCCAACCTCTACACCACCACAATGCCTCCAAATAAACTCCGAGACTCGTTAGTATAAAAACTCCAAGAAAAAAAATCCAAAAGAGAGGGAAACAATGCCTTGCCAACTGAAGACTCCATCCTCACAATCTTGTTTTAAAAAGGACACATACATTTGATCCATTAAAGTGCACCAGTCTTCTAAAGGTGGCCGGAAGGGAAGGCTTATTGGCTTCTCTATGATTCTAAATTAATGTCTTCATTTCAAGCAATTGGGTCCTCCACGGGACCTTTTTTTTATACAAATGAACAAGGGAAATGAAAAGATTCTTATTATTTCTATTTAATAATGGCTAGTAAATCGAGATGATTCCTAAACAACAAGCATTGTTTAAGAATTAGTTAGTTATATAAACAATATAATTTAAGGGTTTTGGCATTATTGCAGTGTCCATCAAAACAATAAATGGTTATTTTTTAACATTGGCTAATTCTAATATTTTATTTTATTTAGATGGATATAGGACTGTTTTAGGTGGATGTAGGACTAGGCGGTGAGAGTGTTGGACTTGGGTTATTTAAAATGTCAACTATTTGATACTTTCATTTTTCATTGGATAAAACAATTTAACTTTAAAACTTCATTCTAAATATAAAAGAAAAAATATTCAATAAATGGATGCTTTAGGGACAACCTAACTATATTTTTTTCTACTTCTCTGCAAGTTTTAGTTATTTTTATTTTAATTTGAAATAACATCCACCATCATAGTTAATGTTTTGTTTTTAAATATGTCCTATTTAAGTTCAATTGTACATATAACAATTGTTGTTTATCTTTTTTTAAGAAAATGAGTATCGTCAAAATGTTGATCCTTAGAAAAAGTAAGTCCCCTCCTTCCTCGCAACCATAGCCCCTAGCTTTTTCTTCTCTCTCGCAAATTCAACTCCAGCTGCACCTCTCCCCCACCCGCAACCTGGGTTGGGGTGGCAATTTATAACTCAACTTTTAATTGACTTTGAGTCATTAAGTTTAGATTTGGTATAAAAGGGTCAGAGTCATAAACATGTTCACCTAACTTGATTTGTTTATTAAAAGGGCTAAGTTCAAAGTTAGAGTATGACATATTTAAATATAATTTTATTCTTTAACCGATTTAAAACCTATTTAACTTACCTAACTTATATGATATATTCGTTAAATGGCACATACAAATTAGGTCAGGTTGCTTGTTTACCAAGTAGATCGAGCTTGGTATTTAACTTTTGACCTGTTTAAGTTTGGGATGATAAATTTTTTCATATGTATGTTTTAATCTGGTCAACCCTAATCTGAAACTAAACCATTGCCAACCTAATCTAGCACGAGCCACACAAGTGGTGAAAGAGGTAGGAAAATGGTCCACGTCTGATCAAAATGCATGCGATCAAAAAAGGGCAAGGAGAAGGAACATAGGAAGGAGTTTGGAGAGGAATTGATATGCGCAAGAAACACGAGAAGGAAATGACCTTTTCTCTGGTCATACTTTTTTTTTACCTTTTTGTTTTTGTAATTACTATATGTTTGTCATGTTAGGATGAAGAGTTGCTTGGTTAGGAATGGAATTATTATTGTTGCTGGAAACTGAACCCGGGGGCGACCGGTCGGCCGAGAAGAGGAGCTCCGGCGAGAACTGGTGGGCGGCGGATCGTCGGCGGGCGGTGTCCTCCGGGAGGACCTGCAAGAAGCCGGTGGTCGGATCTTCCGGCGCCGGCCCTCCGATGCCTAAGTCAGAGGGGGCAAGTGCAGATGAGGAGAAACAGTATTATGTCGAAAGTTTTTTGCCCTCCAGCCTCCTCTAAAATGGAGTTATTCTCCTTTTATAGAGGGGCGCTGGGTTACCTGTGAGGTGATGGGACGAGGTCGTCGTACAATTGAGCATGCCGCACGAATCGGCGCACGATCAGGCGAATTAATGCTGTCGTGGGAGCGAGGTCGGAGTCAGGAAATTGTCACGGCCGACTGGATGCGGCCGAGCTGACTTGCCATGGAGAAATGGAGATCCATAGACAGTAGGTGCCACGCGCATTAATTGTTGAGTAAGCCGGAGATGCGCATTAATTATGGAGTAAGCTAGAGGTCTTTAGGAGCCATGTGTGATGATGGTTAAGTAAGCCGGAGATGCGCATTAATTGTGGAGTAAGCCGAAGATCTTCAGAAGCAGGTAAATCGATTCAGAGGTTGATTCCAACCGGAGATGATGGTTGAGTAAGCCGGAGATGCGCATTAAATGCTGGAGGCGATGGCAGGGTATGGTCTTCGATCGGACTACGGAAGGATGTGACCGCGGTAGGTGAACGAAGAGGTCGGACTTCCGAAATGGTGAGCTCCGAGGTCAAGAGCTCGGAGATCGGGCATATCTAAGGTCGGACGTATCCGAGGTCGGACACCTGGTTAGGCGCCGAGTTAGGAGCTCGGAGGTCGGACATATCCGAGGTTGGATGTATCCGAGGTTGGACGTATCCGAGGCCGGACACCTGGTTAGGTGCCGGGATAGGAGCTCGGAGGTTGGACGTATCTGAGGTCGGGTGCCTCCGAGGTCGGGCGCCTCTGAGGTTGGGCGCCTTTGATCGCGTGTTCCTCAACGTGCTCACGTGCTTTGGGGTGATTTGTATTACCCCAACACTACCCCTGACTTCCGAGTTTGAGCCACTTGCGAGCTCGGACGTGGAAAGTAGTTGTCTTTATTGCTATGGTGGGGGCCAGGATTTTAAATTGTTCCGACGCTCCACGCATTTTGGAGCATTCTTAATGAGAGAAGATGGACTATCGCCTTTTCATCCTCCGGGATCGCTTCGTGAAACGGGCTCATAATTGGGTCCCAAGATCCGACGGGACACTGCCTCGATTGTGTGTTCGAGGCGCCAACCTATAATTAATTTGCCGCTTCGGTTTTCAGGACCGATACATGGCGTGATCTGGACGAGGGGCGGGGTTTTGCCCCACCGATCTGGATCGTAAGAGGGGTCTATATAAACCCCTGTTCTAGCTCTAAGGGCTCTCATTTTGGCTGTCATTCCCTTCCAACATTTTTCTTCCTCTTGCTCCTTTCCGGCGACATCCTGAGGCAATCAACTCAGTACTTCGAGTTTCCGGCGAGTATTCTAGTAGGTGTTCCCCTCTAGTCTGCTCGGAGAGTTCCTCCCCCCTTCTTTTTTTCGGCCTTTTGGGATGGGTCGTGGCGCTGAGGAGGTCGGGTCCTCTTTGAGCCTCGAGGAAATGGAGATGACTGAGGAATGGTTTTTTCCTTAGCGTGGGTTCCGTCTGGAACTCGCAGGGGCGGGGGATCGGATTTTGAGACCTCCCCCGGGCCGGATTGGAGTGTATCTTGAAACACTCTGGGCCGGTCTGCGGTTCCCCCTCCATGGGTTTGTGAACGAGCTCCTGGCGACGTATGAAACATCTCGGCGCAGCTCGCTCCGAATGCATGGAGAATGATCGTCGGCTTTTTATCCCTGTGCCTGGCGCACGGGGTGCTGATCTCCGTCAACGTCTTCTGATGGTACTTCATATTGAAGTCCAACCCGAGTGACGGGGAGTGGCTCTACCTTGCCCTTCGAGGTGGTCGGCCACTCTTTCGAGGTGCTCCTACATCCATTCATGGGTGGAAGGAGAAGTTTTTCTTTTTGGCTTCCGAGCGGTCATGGAGGTTCGACCCCAGATGGGGGCAGGCTCGGCTCAAGACTGCCAACAAGCTCCCCCAATTGTCTAAGAGCGAGCAGGGGATCCTCGACGCTCTTAGTGGCCTCGGGGAGAACATCCTGCTGAACGACCTCGTAAGCGAGGATGCTCTGGTCAATGTTGGCCTGAGCTCGGCGTGCCCTCAGGGTAAGGGTAGTTGGTAGTCTTATTTCACTTGTTTTGCTCCTTTTGTCTTTTTGACGTCCTAACTTCTCTCTTTTTTTTGTGCCTTCAGACGTTCCGAAAATGGTCACCAAAAGCCAGTTCCTCTACGCCTGGTTCCAGAAGAGGTCGGCCGAGATGGGTGGAGCTCCGCTCGAGCCAAGAAAGAAGGCTCGAACCTCGTCCAGTATGGCCACCGGGGCGAGCTCGGCACATGCCGGTCCTTCTAGGCCTGCTCGGAGAGAGGTGCCGAGCTCCGACCGAGGGGGCTCAAGCTCTTCGGGAGCTGCTGTGGCACTCGCCTGCCCGGTCCCTATTTTCCAAATTCCTGCCCAACCGTCCGTACGACCTCAGCAATTGAGGGATGGGGCGGAAAGCAGCCGAGGTGCTGCAAGGACGTCCATGCCGAGCCCAGCAAGGCCCGGCCCATCGAGCTCATCAAGGCTCAGCCTCTCAGGCCCCTCGGAAGGTGACGGCCGCCAAGAGAGGAGGCCATACTGTCCCCGAGTGGTCAATCCTCGAGGGCAACTCGGCCCTCAATAACACCGAGATAGCGTGGCAAATCTTCCACGTCGCGCTGCTCCCGGCCGATCAGGCCGAAATAAGGGCGATGACGTTCAATAATTTTTTGGACGAGACTTGCCGCTCCGCTATCCGGGTAAGTTTGCTTCCTTTTTATCTCTTTTTCCTAATAATCTGTCTTAAATTTGAACTTAACTCTTATTTGCCGCTTACAGCATCTTCACGAGATTGACACATTGATCTCTGTGGTGATGGACTATCGAGATCGGTCCCGAAGGTTCCAGCGGGGGCAAGAGGAGGCCGAGAAGAAACTCGGCGAGGTCGAGCTCTCACGAAGGGAGCTTCGAACAAGGGTGGAGACGGCCGAGGATGAGCTCTGATCGCTCGCGGCACAGCTCGAGGAGGAGAAGGCTGTGCACACCCTGACCAGATCGGAGCTTCGGTCCGCCGAGGCCCGTTTGGCCGAGGCCCGCTCGGCGCTCGCCATTCCCGAGCAAGAAATAAAGGGCGCTCAGCTCAAAGTAGAAGAGCTCGAGGCCCGCGAAAAGAGAGCCCAAGAGGAGGCTCAAAATGCGGTGCAGCTCTTCCGAAAATCGAAAGAGTTTCGCGATCTGTTGGAGGAAGAGGCTGTGGATGGGCTTATCCGCGGCTTTGACGACTTTCGGAACTAACTGAGGCGGCTCTGCCTCGACTTCGACCTCAATCTGCTCGAACCAGGAGCGGGGGTCGAGGAAGAGGGAGGCGCAACTAAGGACCCGGCTGGGACCGAAGCCCAACCGGCCGAGAAGGCGACAGGGGAGGCGTCCGCTGAGGATTTTGAAGCTTCAGACGCCGCCCCCGAAGCCATTAGCGACGAGCAGGCCGAGGCCGCCGCGGGAGAATCGATGGAAGCCCCAACAGAGCCCACCGCCTAGGGGTTTTTTTTGTTTTGTTTTTCTTATTTCTTGAGGCCGGCCTCGGAGTTCATTGTACGGCCGAGCCTCAACCTTGTACTTAGCCCTCAAGCTTTGTCAATGAAGAGTTATTTTCTCCTAGACTCGCATCTCTCTTATGCATTGTAGACTTGCATCTTTTTTCCTAAGCGAACTATTCCAGGTCTTCCATTGTGACCAGGTTCGTACATGTCAGGATGATTCACGTAGTTTTCGAACTCGGGGTCAAATTTTGCCGAGTTTTGAGCTCGGCTCCTAGGTCGCTGAAGCGCTGTGCTCGGACCCCTGACCTTCTAGAGCCTTTAAATTTAGGTCAGCTATACTTTTTAGGAAAATAGGTAACTTTCGAACTCGGATTCGGACTTCACCGAGCCCTTGAGATCAGCTCTTGAATCGACGAAGAGCTGAGCTCGGACCCCGGACCGCCAAGTCACCTAGCACGCTTAGGCGCGATTAATGTCTTCGAGTTCGGATTTAACTTCGTCGAGCCCTTGAGCTCGGCTCTTAAATTGCCGAAGCGCTACACTTGGACCCCAGACCCGTAGGTCGCTTAGGTCACTTAGGCCCGGACCTCGGGCTCGGATTTGAACTCCGTCGAGCCCTTGAGCTCGGCTCTCAAATCGCCGAAGTGCTACACTTGGACCTCGGACCCGTATGTCGCTTAGGTCACTTAGGCCTGGTCCTCGGGCTCGGATTTGAACTCCGTCGAGCCCTTGAGCTCGGCTCTCAAATCGCTGAAGCGCTACACTTGGACCCCGGACCCATAGGTCGCTTAAGTCACTTAGGCTTGGTCCTCGGGCTCGGATTTGAACTCTGTCGAGCCATTGAGCTCAGCTCTCAAATCGCCGAAGCGCTACACTTGGACCCCGGACCCGTAGGTAGCTTAGGTCAAATAGGCCCGGTCCTCGGGCTCGGATTTGAACTCCGTCGAGCCGTTGAGCTCGGCTCTCAAATCGCCGAAGCGCTACACTTGGACCCCGGACCCGTAGGTCGCTTAGGTCACTTAGGCTCGATCCTCGGGCTCCGATTTGAACTCCGTCGAGCCCTTGAGCTCGACTTTCAAATCGCCGAAGCGCTACACTTGGACCCCGGACCCGTAGGTCGCTTGGGTCACTTAGGCCCGATGTTTTCGGGCTCAGCTGAGTGCGTAGATTTTCGTTCGATAGACTTGAGCTCAAATCGCGTTCGCTAAACGAAGCTTCGAACTCTGACAATAGATGAGTCCCAAGTTTTCAAGCTTGGGCTTGAATTCTACCGAGCTCTCGGGCTCGGCCGACGCGTTGAGCCCGGTCCTCAAGTCCTGAAGAGGTTCAGTCGGGCTTTTAAATTTGTCTTCCGGACAATTTCAGCCGAGTGTTTTAGCTCGGTTTTCCAGACATTAGCTCACAAAAAGTTTTGGAGTCGGTCTTTAGGGAAACTACGGACCGAAGTCGCGTTGCCGTCAAGGCCTATGCAGTAGTCGATTTCGGTCTCGACCGAGGTGTCAACAAACGGAGTCGGAGTTTTATGGTGAGTGCCTCGGCACTTTTCGAGCTCGACCAAGGTATTAAGGATCGAGGTCGTTACCACCGATTAACGACAGGGGAGGCGTGTCTGAAGTAATGGAAACCCCGACTTATAGTAGATTCGGGGAGTCGTCCCGACCTTAGTCGGGGAAAGTTTCGGGCTCAATCGGAGAATTACTGGTGACATGAATAAATTAATGTAATGGAGCAGGTGCTAGGTAAAATGTAAATTCCGAACCGTTGGAGTTAGATGCCCTGTGCTAAGGTAGACAGCTTTGCTCTTTGGCTAGCTTTTGAGAGTGCTCTTTTATCTTAGATCCGCTTCAGGGACGCCGACATATCGGAAGATGTAGCTATCGTTAGAGATCTGTGTAGACGTAGTTCTGGCGTTGTTCATGAATGTTTCGGGGGGTCGCGTAGGTACTATCCCGTCATCCCGAGGTCGAGGAAGCTTGGGCTCACTGTCGACTCATCGGGGCATCTCGATCTTAGTCGAGAAGTAGCTTGGGGGCCCACGAAGGTACTATCCCGTTGTCGATGTCGAGCGCCATGGAGGGCCGCGAAGGTACTACCCCATCTTTTCGAGGTCGAGCGGTCTGGGCACGTACTGTCGATACTCGGGGCATCTCGATCTTAGTCGAGGGATCGTACGCAAGGTCGAGGGATCTGGGCACGCACTGTCGACCTGCGACGCTTCCCGAGGTTGAGGGGTCTGGGCACGCACTATCGACACTCGGGGCATCCCGACCTTAGTCGAGGAGGCGCTACGGGGGGGCGCAATGGTACTACCCCATTGTTGATGTCGAGCGCCACGAAGGGTCGCAAAGGTACTACCCCGTCTTTCCGAGGTCGAGGGGTCTGGGCACGCACTGTCGACACTCGGGGTATCTCGACCTTAGTCAAGGGATCGTACGCAAGATCGAGGGGTCTGGGCATGCACTGTCGACCTGCGACGCTTTCCGAGGTCAAGGGGTTTGGGCATGCACTGTCGACACTCGGGGCATCCCGAACTTTATCAGGGTCTTTGAGGGAGATCGAGACCGAGCTCAATGTCGTCGCGGCGGGGCGTTCCAAGCTTGGCTGGGGCATCCGAGCTTGGTCGGGTAATCTGAAGATCACGAAAATTCTAGCATTAAGAGAAACATAACATGATTAGGAGAAAACTGTATATAAGTGATCACAAGGATAAGACGGGACTCGTGTTCCCGATCACTGAGAACCCCTTAGGGCTTCAATGATAGTACATCCAGATATTTTCGGAGTTCCAGCTTCGTGTGATGGGGGTCCCTTCATGGGACTCCAGCTTGTATGCTCCGGGTCGCTGAACTCGCACGATCCGGTATGGTCCTTCCCAATTTTGGGCCAGCTTTCTTTGCTCGGTTGGCTGAGAAGCTTCAGTTTTTCTGAGGACGAGATCCTCTACTTTGAAGAGCTTGGCCTTGACTTTGGAGTCATAGTACCGAGCCACCTTTTGCTAGTATTTCGCCATACGGACTCGGGCGAATTTTCTTGTCTCTTTGACGAGGTCCAAATTGTTCCTGAGCTGAGAAGAATTGGAGTCGGCATCACAATGCTCCACCCTCGAGGAAGGAAGTCCGATTTCCAGCGGGATGACGACCTCAGTCCCGTAGGCCAAGTTGAAGGGGGTCTCTCCTATAGGTAGTCGAAATGTGGTCCGGTAGGCCAAGAGAATGTTGTACAAGTCCTCGACCCACTGTCCCTTGGACCGGTCAAGCCTAGCTTTCAGTCCCTGCAGAATGGTACGATTTATTACCTTGATTTCTCAATTCGTCTGTGGATGGGCAACCGAGGTGAAGCGGTGGTCGATGCCGAGCTCGGAGCAAAATTCTCTAAATCGAAGATTGTCAAACTGGCGGCCGTTGTCGAATATGAGGATTCGGAGAAGCCCGAATCTACAGATTATCGACTTCCAGATAAAATTCCGCATCTTTTGCTAGGTGATTCGGGCTACTGGCTCGACCTCGACCCACTTGGTAAAATAATCAATGGAGACAACCAGGAACTTTCTCTGCCCGATTGCAAGGAAAAACGATCCCAGAATATCAATTTCTCACTGGAAAAATGGCCAGGGGGCGCCAATCGAAGTCAGCGGGGCCGAAGGTCGGCGCTGGATGTTGGTGTTCCGCTGACACCGGTCGCATCTCCGACAAAGTCCATTGCATCCTTCTGGAGTGTGGGCCAGTAGTATCCCTGATGAAGGATCTTGTGAGCTAGTGCTCGACCTTCCAAATGGTTTCCGTAGATCCCTTCGTGGACCTCTCGCATGGCATAATCTGCCTCTGACAGGCGGAGACATCTGAGGAGGGGAGAGGTAAAGGATCTGCGATAGTGTTTGCCTTCGTACAGCACGTACCGGAAGACGAGTCGCCTAATTCGGCGAGACTCCAGCTCATCGTTGGGCAAGACTTCATCTTTCAAATAACTGATGAGCTCGTCCATCCAGCTTGGCTCCGCCTCAAGGTAGAAGGCTGGCTCGGGTTATTCCGTGCTGGATGTTTGGAGATACTCGAGCATTGTCGCTCTGGAAAGCTCGCTCATGCAGAAAGTCGCCAGTTTTGACAGTTGGTCCGCCCTCTGATTCTCCAACCTTGAAATATGTTGGATGTTGAAGGAGCTCAGAGCAGAGGTGAGATCTCGCACCTTCTAGAGATACTTCTGCATCGCGGGCTCTCGGGCTTCAAAGTTTCCCAAGATCTGTCTTACGACCAGTTGGGAGTCGCTAAAAACCCTTAAGTCCTTCACCTCCAGCTCCTTTGCCAATTTGAGCCCGACGATGAGTGCATCGTATTCCGCCACATTGTTAGAGGTGGGGAACTCGAGGCGCAAAGCTTGTTCCGCAACTACTCCATCTGGACTGGTGAGGATGAGGCCTGCTCCACTACCCCCCGAGTTCGAGGAGCCATCGACGTGCAGAGTCCACGTCAGCCCCGGGGTCTGCTCCGTTGGCGCGGGCTCGGGCTCGGGCTCGTCCGGTACAGTGCACTCGACAATAAAGTTAGCGAGTGCTTGGGCTTTAATTGCCGGCCTCGATCGATACTCGACAATAAACTCCCTGAGCTCGACCGCCCACTTCGTGATCCTTCCTGCCCTGTCTGACCGTTGCAGGATCTGCTTCATTGGCTGGTCGGTCAGTATGGCGACTGTGTGGGCTTGAAAATAAGGCCGGAGTCTCCGAGCTGAAATGATTAGGGCGTAGATGGTCTTTTCTAGTTTTGAGTATCGGGTCTCAGCACCCCTCAGGACTCGACCGGTGTAGTACATTGGTTTTTGGAGCTTGTCTTCTTCTCGGACCAGGATGGATTTCACTGCAACTAAGGAGACCGCCAGATATAAATAGAGGAGCTCATCCTGCCGAGGTTTTGTAAGAAGTGGAGAAGAAGCGAGGAGACATCTGAGGTCTTCGAAGGCTTGCTAGCATTCCTCCGTCCAGAGAAAGTTCTTCGGCCGCTTGAGAACTGAGAAGAATGGGAGGCATCTCTCTGCAGACCTTGAAACAAATCTTCCTAGGGCTGCAACTCGGCCAGTGAGCCGCTGCACCTCCTTGACCGTCCTCGGCGGCGCCATCTCTTGCAGTGCTCGGATCTTCTTGGGATTCGCTTTAATTCCACACTGGATAACTATGAAGCTAAGGAACTTTCTCGAGGTGACGCCGAACGCATATTTAGTAGGATTGAGCTTCATCTGATACTTTCTCAGTGTGGAGAATGTTTCGTTGAGATCAGCTACGTGGTCTTCTGCCAGCCGACTTTTCACCAGCATGTCGTCCACATAGACCTCCATATTTTGGCCTATTTGGCTTTTGAAAATTTGGCTGACCAACCTTTGATAAGTTGCTCCAGCATTTTTTAGGCCGAAGGGCATC
>JAOXJJ010000359.1:2391071-2451734 GCA_025769935.1 Phoenix roebelenii | reverse complement strand
TAAATAGTTGTTCCAAGAATCTCATGCTGCCTCCTTTAATGGAGCCGCCTATGATGTGGTCCTTCCCCGCCCCACCTCCTTTAAGGCTCATGACTTGGGTTAGCTACGAAGCTTCGGTTACAAGGAGTTGCTTGCTCTTCCTTGCTCTTTGTGGGATGGTGGGGGATGGTGATTTATAGATGTATTTTCCTATTTCCAAGCGTATTGTCTCCTATATTTGTAAAACATGTGGGTTTGAGTTGGTTTCAGGTTGAGCCAGCTTGCTTTTGTGTACATTGTTGGATTTGACAACCGTTGCAATGGACAAATTTGGGTCCATGAGCCGTCTTTCACGCAAAAGAGAGGATTCAAGAGCTCCCAAGAGAATTTGGCTTCTTTCGGACTTCTCGTATCTACCAAAAGGTGAACAGTATTTGACTGGGTTACCTTCTATACTACGCATCATTCGAGAGAGTTTCTTTGAGAAGGTCAGGACTTGGTTCCGTCTCCGCTCCGCCTTTTACTTTTTTTTGATTTTATTGGCTGCGCTCACACACAACTGGCGTGAGTTACCGCTATATCAAAAAAAAATGCCCCTTCTTTAACTTGCAGTGTTCGCTTCAAAAATAGTGCTGACAGTAAATAATAAAGTTTAGAATCCTTTGAGATCAATGTAAGATACAATTTAATGGTTAATGTTGCAAGAAAAGATCAATCATTATTCTTTCACACGGAAGATAGAATCCAAACCTATAACCAATAGTGTTGCTTTGATTCTTTTCTTTGAGAAGAATTAGGCAATAATATATGAGATCTAGATAGAATATACGTATGGACCGGTTGTGATGGACTTCTTTTGTTCTCAAATATAACCCCGACATTTTTTTTCTTTTTTTTTTTTTGCTTTGAACCCCCCGACATTTTTGGAAAGAGAAATTTCAAAAGGAACTTGCTTGCGGTTGAGTAATGCTGCGATACCAGGTTCTTGTTTCTTTTATTTTATTTTTTTTGTCAGATATGGTTCTGCAATCGCATCCGTTTTTTCACTTGCAATTTTTAAATATCCAGACTAATTTATTAAATTAATTTGTAAAACCTGGTATTTCATAATTATCTCTGTACTACAATACGAGTCCTACCTTATTAACCTTTAATAAAGTCTCCCCAACTCTTCCGTCTATTTTCTGTCAACCAAGCTCACTTTGAGATCTCTATCCACCCATCCTCTTATCTAGTTGGAGGTCGTCCCCGGATCTCCCATGGCCTCGTTTCAAATCAATTCCTCTTCTTCCCTCCTTTTTTTTTTTTTTTTACTAAAACGGGCATTTCATATATCACGGTACAAATACACCCAATAGAATCAAAAAACAAAAGGTTTCAAAGTGCTCCGGGCATCTCTCCCTCTCCAATCCATAGAATGTCTTCTGAGTGGCTCGCTACATATGCCGCCATCCAATCGGCTGCCCCGTTAGCTTCACGATATACATGCATAGTCTGAAATGTAACGCCCTCTCTCACCATAATCCAAATATCGAGAAGCAGGGGATGAACTCCTCCGTCACTGGTCGGACCCTACTGGTTACCATCGTTAGCTTCCTTCCTCCTCTTCACCATCCTTGTCCTGGACCTAAACAAAAAGATGACCCACCTCCAACATCCTTCTGCCAGTTGTACACCATCAAAATCCATCCTACAATGCACTACCCACCATTAAAGGGAATTCAACAATAATCGTTTACCATTCAAAAACCTCAAACCTTGCCCCAAACAGGACTTTGGGTCAAGACGGTTGACAGTAGAACTACTGGCCATTTATTGATACAATATACTATGCCGTAACTAGGCAGGCATTGGAACGACTCGGATAGGTCAATGTTGGAACTATAATTCTTCTAGATGGCCGGGTGCAGTGAGATAATTTTGTTTAATTAACTTAGAAGTTGTTTTTCACTAATATGTCTCTACCATTGTAAGAGATCCCAAAGCCTATGAATGCCCCCTCCTGTACTCAATTTTATTTATTGAAAAATATTAAAGCTTCTCTTTTTTTAATAACCACACATATTGTGCTTCTCTCTTATATGGTGAAATTCTTAATCATGGAGCATCTCGAAGAGAACATGACCCTCTTGGTAGCCCGGCAAGAAGCAACTAGTTACTAGTTTCCTATAATTTAGTTTAACATTTAGATCTCTTTGCCTTTAATTTTTAAATTAATAATTGCTTTCAAATTATAAGCTAAGGTTTATTTTCTTATGTCACTTTGTTTAGTCTTTCACCGGGTATCTCTAAATTTTAGACTATGCCCTCTAGCCTGCTCGCTTGCACAAGCTGCACTTTTGCTTCCGTGAAATATTCACCACCCCTATTGCCACTGCTTTATTTATGGTGAGACTTAATCAAACACTACACAGCTTCCTCTTTTTTTTTTTCTTTTTTTTTTTGTGCTAAGCCGGATGATCTATACAATACGTGTACGGATGCACCCAATAAAGTCGGAAAACAAAACGTCCCGGAGCTCCCGAGGCAGCTCCCCGTCCTCTGCCCATAGGGTACTACTGGCATGGTTAGCCACATACGTGGCCACCCAATCCGCAATCCCCATTGGCTTCTCTAAACACATGCTTCGCCTGGACCACCCCTCTGTCCCTCATCATCATCCATATATCGCAGATCAAGAGATGGTCGGCAACATCGACCTTCTGACCTCCCTGGATCCGACTAATGACCGTAGCCGAGTCACCCTCCAAAATGACTGATCTAGCTAAGAGCACATGCTGAGCATGTCGAAGACCCGCCCAGGCAGCTCGCAGCTCCGCTCCAGGAACCGTGCAGTCAAATAACTGACAGCCTTCCGCCGCCACAACCCTGGAGCTCGGGTCCCGAATAACGAAACCCGCTCCACCTTTTGTGCCACCATCCAGCACCGACCCATCAAAATTGACCTTGAGGAAGCTTGGGGGTGGGGGCTCCTAGGTGAAATCCTCCTTTGGGAGCATCATGGTGAACATTCTTAGGAAAGCCACCAAGGTGGTAGCTCAGTGGCAGCGTGGCCTCACTTCCATCCTCGTAGTTCCGAGTTCGAAACGTGCGGGCGTCGATTAAATTGTGGAGACCGGATGCTCCCTACTCGGACACGTGGACTGGAAGGGTGTATCGCTCTACTGATAGCCTGGGTGGTGACAGGTGTAATGTACTCACATGTGGTATTCGAGCCGGAGCTCAGAAAGGTACCCGAGTCGGAGCTACAGGTGGGGAGGGTATGAGTAAAACCGGCCGGGATGCCCAATATACGATCATTTATACCCGCATCGAACACTCTCCTGGCGGGGCAGGGGCCCAGTGAGGGCTGCTACACGGAGGTGGGCTTGTCCCTTCCTGCCCGGCTGCCCCCTTCCCCTTTTTTCAGCAAAAAAAAAAAACATTCTTAGGAAAGGGCCCGAGCCAAGCTCCAAACTCATTGGAAGGAACTAAGGAATCACGCATCCAAAGAGAGCATGGTGTTGATCCCAGTCTATTAACTTGTATAATTGATTTCTTATGTAATACAAATAGATAGGGCTTCATTGATAAGTACTACAAGATCTGGTGCATGATTAGGTAAAACACCTCATTCATATGTGTGCCAATGCCTTTCATGGGACAAGGATTCGATAGACTGGATTTTGATTGGGACTTCCTCCAAAGCACTCAAGAGATGGAAGACCAGTGATCGAGCCAATACCTACTTCATTCTCTCCTCTATGACTGCTGCTTCCACAACTATCTCCACTTGGTCATATGCATCCTTTTTTCCATCTCACATCTATTGTTTGGATCTGTATCTGCTTCTAGGGTGCGTTCGTGTCAATGACATAACGAGCTTGTACACGCACTTCTAAAGCCACCTGATTAGTTACTGCACCGGATGCATTTCTTTAAGGATGTCCTAAAGTTCCTCCACCAAACTATAGTACAAAATCATCCCACAAGATCTGTGATGGATGGAGATCGAGCTTCTAGATAAACCCAAAATTGAACTAAAGGAAAACGAGCTCGATCTTGAATAAATGGATTTACCATGAAAGTTCCAATCCTTGAACCCCTGATCCAATTAAAAAAAAATTCAAAGAGGGGGGGTACAAAGGAAGCACCCTTTCAGATGCTCGATGATACGATAGCCTCGAGCATCCTTAGAGGGACTGACAAGTTTCAATTGGCCATGGGCTATACTCTCAACAACATGGTGAAGCTATTTACTCATTTTTACTAAAAGCAGCATCACTAGAATGAAGATCTCTATTGGTACCACTTGTGGCCAGTCTAGGATGAAAGAGGAGAAAACCCAGCACTTGTTCTTCAGGTGTTGATGGGCTCGGAAGTTGTGGAGATTGAATTTTCATTATTTCCAAGTTGAGGAAGCATAACCCATTTTGTCAAAAATTGGACATAGTGGATGGTAGAAAAAGCAGCAGCTCGCAAGCGATGGATATAGGAAAGCTGTTGTTGCTTTGCCATGGATTACGTGGAGGGAACATTATAGCAACATTTTTAACAAAAAAGAGCAGAGTTGACATGAAATCTTAAATCTTATATGGAGGATGGTAGTAGAATGCATATTAGCAAGCAATACTATTCGAGGCTCCCACCTAGCTAAAATGCTAGGAACCTATCTAATAGGAAAACTTTCATGAATAAGAATTTTGTTTAATAATGGGATAATGCTTATGATAGCATCAAGTGATTGCAGGACAAAAGTATCCTTGATATGCTTTGAATGTTTCAAAGGATCTTCCATGCAAAACATATTTCAAAGCACCTTTAGTATATGATCCATAATTAAGGATTATCCACCGCACAGATCTTAAAGCACTTCAAACTCCTTCATTCATCTATTTGCACCAATCTCAAAGAATCTTTAGTATATAACCTATAGTTAAGGATCGCTCACCGAACAGATCTCAAAGTACCATGAATTCATTCATTCATCCGTCTGCACATATCTCGAAATATTCTTAGTATATGACCCATAGTTAAGGAACATCCACTACATGGATCTCGAAGCATTTCAAACACTTTCATTCACCTGCTTGCATAGATCTCAATACACTTAATATATGGTCTATAACTAAGGATCACCCATTGTGGAGATCTTAAAGCACTCCAAACCCTTTTGTTCATCCGTCTACATAAATCTCAAAGCACTGTTAGTATATGACGCATAGTTAAGGATTATCCACCGCACATATCTCAAAATATTATGAACTTCTTCATTTATCTATCTGCATAGATCTCGGAACATCTTTAATATATGACCCATAGTTAAGGATCACTCATCGTTCAAATATCAAAGCATTCCAAACCTCTTCATTCATTCACTTGTATAAAACTCAATGCATCCCTAGTATATGGTCCATAGTTACGGATTACTCATAATATATATTTCAAAGTACTCTGAACCTCTTCATTCATCCACATGCATAGATCTTAAAGCACTCTTCGTATTTGGCCCATAATTAAGAATCACTTATTGCACAAACTCAATGCAATTTGAACTCTTTCATTTATCCTCCTACATAAATCTTAAAAAGCATACTTAGTATATAACTCATATTTAAGGATCACTCATCGCATGGATTTCAAAGTAGTACGAACTCCTATATTTATTTTTATGCATATATCTCAAAGCATTTTAAACTTCTTTGCTTATATTTACGATCAAAAGATATTTATAAATGTGAGAGAGGAGGGTATATTATTATTATTTTTGGTAAAGCAGATAATTTATACATTACATGCATGAATGCACCCAATAAAGTCATAAAATAAAATATCGCGGAGCGTTCGAGGCACCTCCTCATCCCCAACCTACAAGATCCTACCAGCATGGCTGGCCACATAGGCAACCACCCAATCCGTAGCCCTATTAGATTTTCTAAATACATACTTGGCCTGGAATGTCCCTTCATCCCTCATCATCACCAAAATATTTCGAAGCAAGAGATGGTCGCAACCGGTACCCCTCGGATCCCTTGGATCTAACTGATGACCGTGGCCGAGTTACCCTCTAGGATGACTGAACTGGCTAGTAGCATTCGCCAAACATATCGAAGGCCTGCTTAGGCAGTCCTCAGTTCCGCACCGGAGGCCGAAATGTCGAATAACTGATAGCCATCCACCGCTACCACCATAGAGTTTGTTGGGTCTCTGATGATAAAATTCGCACCTTTTCTTGTGCTTTTATTCAAAATAGTTAATCTTGAGGAAGCTTGGGGGTGGGGCTATCCGGTGAAAAATACCATATGGGATGCGGTATTTTATCATTATTTGGAACGGGAGGTTGGGATGTGGTTTGAAACAATTTGGAAATTTAAAAATCTTTGGAATTGGAGGGGTATTTATATATGGTCACGCTAAAGTTTGCGACGTGTCAATATTACTTTAAAAAAAATAAAAAGCGCCGGGTCCAACGCAACGTTGGGTCGGTTCTCCTCCCACCCCCTCAATGCAAATTACTAGGATGCCCTTCATTAGCTTCTGTACGCCATCCCGCCGCATCATCTACGGTTGCAGGGAAAGGTAAAGTGTGCGCACCGACTGCCTTCCTGTCCATCGCTTTCTCCTTCGTCGGTTTTCCCGTCAATAATTTCTCTTTCTTGAAGGCTCGGCCCTTCTCCGATAACGAAAAAAAACTTTTCGATCTCTTCGCCCTCTCTCCTCTCTATTTTCTCAGATACGCGCCGGCTGCGCCTTCCCCACTTCTCGAGGGTATTTATTCTATTCTCTTTCCCCTTGATTTAAATCCAATTTTCGTTGATTTCTTGGATGTTTGATCGCCATCATCGTCTAGGTAAGCCAAGGAACACTATTAATTTGGAGTTTTTGGTGCTTTCTTGGTTGGTTTTAATCCTTTTTCTTTTGTTAACTTTGTTAATTTTTTCTGTTACGACTGTTAGATGCGTCATCCTGCTACAGTTTTTGAGATAGATCTTCTGAAGGGTTTTTTTTTTTTTTTTTTGGTTCCGCTCGGCTGGGATGAGTGCTGTCAAGGTTAATTTGATTTCTTTTCGTGGTTTTTTGTTTTGTATTTTAGATGCCATGCTGCGGTCTGGTTCCGATCGTTATGGGAATTAGGGTTTCTTTGCGGTTGTGATTTTTTTTTTCTTTTTCAATTTTTTCCTAACGGTTTGGTTTAGGGATTCTTTGGATCATTTAATCTGGTGCAGTATATCGTGATGTTTGAACGTTCTGTTCTTAGTGATGCAAGAATGCAGCGCGTAGTTTGTAACGTTTTGGTTCTGTTTTTATAACGTTTTAGTTTGGTTGGTTTTGTTCCATTATGCATTGAGTTGATGCTTTGCTATGGTCGGTCCCTTTCTTTTTTATGGAAAAATCTGTTAATTATTGAAGCAAATTGGTATAGGAAGCTGGTTAGGTTATTATTAGAAAACATGGTACTAGAATAGCTTCAAGTCATCTAGGGCAATTTGCTTTTTGATTCGCATATTAGTATGTCAACTATTTGTTGGACAGTTTGTAATCTTGGGATTTTGGATCATAAAAGTTTGAAGTACTAAATTGCCAACAATTGTTAGCTGAGTTGGTTGGCATCTCTTAAAGGCTTGCCCTTGGATGAAGTCGAGAGTGCATATTCCATGTATCGCTCAAAGAAAATGTTTTAGCATTAAGTTCTTGTTTCAGATGATAGCCCCTAGTGGTCATCAGCTATTGGTTTCTGCCAAGAATATAGATTGGATTAGTGTTTTTGAAATTGTTGCAGTTATTACATTTGTTGCTTGTGATATTTATTCATTTTATCTTGTTGTATGCTATAGGTGGAGTGGATGGTTTTGCTTATTAATTAGCAAGAGGTGGATTGCACTCAAGGAATAATATCAGACTCCCTAATTTCACAGTGTTCTAATTCTTCTTTACAGCTGTAAGATTCATGTAGTCCTGTACCATTTGTGTCAGTTTTCTTAGTTTCCCTCTACTGGAATAGTGACATAAATGTTAAGTTCTTCTGTAACATGCTGCGGAAGGTATACCTTTTAGCTCGTCCTGTCCTTGTCTAGTTGTTTTCATCTCTGCTGTGATAAATAGGGAAAAATGTGATTGGTTGGACCATGGAGCTAATGAGTTTGTTAGAATATTTAAGCAGATTATAGCGAGGTTGTCAATGGGTAAAAAAAAAAAATCAGATTTTCCGGGCATTACATTTTACGTATATTCATAGTCTTAATATAGTTATATCATTTCAGTTTAATATTCACATATTGTAGTTCAGTTTATATTATCTCATATGCTAGATCATTTTTCAAACTCATGGCATATCGCGGACACCTGTTTTTTTCCTTTTTTTTTTGCTTGCCTAAAGATCTTGCTTCGTAAAATGTTCTCCCTTTTTTTTTAACGAGTCACCACCACCATGTCTTGAACCTTTTTTTAAAAATTATTGACTTTTTCCTCTTATTTTTATGAAACTAGGAATCAAACCAGAGGAGAAGAAAAAAATTCTAGGGAATGGCTTCTCACAAAAATTATTTTTTTTAAAAAAAATTAACAGCTCAAATGGAAGAGAAATTCAGAGAAATGGAATGAAAAAATGGCCACTCAATTGCTTAAATGGCAATGCAGGGACAATTGGTTTAAGTGGTCAATTGCTTAGATTTCTAAGCACCTGTATACATATTTTGACATACTTTAGTTTTCTCAACTGTGATTAATGTTCTAGTAGTTGATCGCTTGATATTAGAACTTGGTTTATGAAATACATGAAATTTTTTTTCTTTTGGCAGGCTTAAAAAGAAATCCTTTGCTACTTAATAATTTATACGGAGGTCCATATTTCCCTTCACATGTTCTCGAAATTTATACAGTTTAGCAAGCATAAAGCCTTTATCAAGGTTAGTGGACAAACTTCAGCTGCTTCTTGGAATTATTGAGCACAAATACCCCTATAGTGGAGAAGGTTGCTCATTCCTACTCATCTAACACAATATTTCATAATCCTGAAGTGCCTGGTGCTTTATCATGTTGCTGGTGTTATCATTTGCTTTTGCATCCATTTTAACCTTATAATTTTGACTTTTTATTTCATGTTTCTCTTTCCAGAATGTTCCCAATTAACATCCATATAACGTAGAAGGGCTACTCACTCCCACCAATCGAACACATTCTTCCCTAATATTTAAGTGCTCTCTCAATGACAATGGTTATTTTCCCTCAAATTCAATTTTACTTTATGATTTTGGTTATGCTTGTCTTTGACTGTCCTTGCATTTCTCTTGTCCAAAATAAAATGTTTCATATATATTCACATAGAGCTAAGTTCACAACCTGCAATATCACCTTTTTGTTTGTTGCAGAATTGCTCCCATTTTGCTAAGCACATGTTGCATGTTAAGTTTTAGTTTGTACATCCTAATAAATAGGCAAAGAGAAAAAACAGATTTTCTATCAATTCCCCTCTTTTGAGCAGACATGAGACAAGGCAAAATTGCTACCCCTAGCCCTTTAACATCTTGAGTAATTTATATTTTGTGAGTTGCTCTCTTCACTGGAATGGGTTGCGAAAGTGATCTTTCACTCAGCTAAATTTGATTCAAGGCCAATTCAAGGAAAGCAGATTATTCTCTTTTATCCAATTATGGAAATATTTCTGTTTATCAATGTACTTTATCGATATATAACATAGATTCTATTATATGATATTATGCTGTGAGTATCTGTATATGTGTTCTTTTAATATTTTAATATTCTTTCTTTACAACTTACAAGCTGTTACATAAGTGGGAATGCATTGTATGTCTAGTCCATTCCAGTAGCCCCATTAGTGAAGAAAGGTTCCCTTACAAAAGAAAAAGAGAAAAAGAAAAGAAAGTCCTCCTTCATTTCTTTCCATGACTATATTATATTTTTCTTTTGTTCTCACTCTCCATTTGTTTGTTTCCTTTTATTCTCTTTTCTATACCTTAAATCTTAATTGTTTTCAACAGGCTATATTTCTAAGAATTGACAATATTGTAAGCTCAATAGTATTAAAAATTGTTTCCGTTAAAAAATATTGCATTTGTTCAATGGTTTATAATTTATTAACTATTATTTCAAATAAGTGCTTTTCAGTAAGTGTCTCTTTGACTGCTTAATATTTTTCAAGTAGTCCATTTTGATATATAGTTTCATCCAAGGATAATAGAATAATGTATGATCATCTATTCATTTTGACAACTATGTTATGGAGATCATTATAATATAATTTCTATTTGATTTGTCAATCCCTTTGTTGTCACGGTATTCAGAAGTGCAATGAACATGCATACATTTAGGAAATTGCCTTATTTCCCGTCAGTGTCTTAGAGGCTTTGCATGGTGATGCACCATGTAATGTGCTTCTGGATGGTTTTATACTCAAATCAGCACCAAAAACATGCATGGAATTTGTTTCACTTACAGTTTTTTCTATATACTAGGCATTGTTCTATACGTCATGTGGTAAAAATGGCTAATCCAAAAACAAAGGCATAACTGAGCTTGTATGTGATGAAAATCTGATGTCTGTAATGTCCGAAGTTGTGGAAGAATTTTTACATCTGCTGTCCCAGCGTGAACTAATATCCAGCAAAATCAACTATCCTTTCACAAATCTAGGGGAGCAATAGGTTTTTTACCTTTATAGGACTTGAGTGACTAGAGTGATCACTAGTGTAGAGGAGAAAAAGGGTAGGACTGTAGGAGGCATCACCGAAGGAAATAACATAAATAAAAATTATAGGCTCTTGGCAACCATTGGTTAGCTTAACATTTACTTTGGGCCTTGCGAAGCATCTTGACATCATAAACCATACTCAAAATGTGACATCTCAAATCACAGTGCTTACCACCACATTGCTTGTAGACGATTGTTGCATAGCTTTTTGCTCCCTAAGTAATTATAGCCTCATCTTTACATTTCATTCTAAGATTGGTTGCATCTTTATAAACCAAACTATCACTTAACCCATCTTTTACATTATCCAGCTCCCAGGTTGCATTGGATTTGAATAAAACTACAGATATATGATTTTAGGGACATGACTGTAGAACTATCTAAACAATTCTCCAACTAAATTTGGGATCACATCACTTTATTGGATTCTGTATGCGGACGTCTTATAAAGAATCGAACTATCAGCTCAATGCACTAAGCATGTGCATCTTTATTTTTTTTGGCTATATGGACGTATTCTGGGTGGTGTTTCTATTGATGGTTACTTAAGCTTTACTTTTCACATTGGATGGGCAAGTGGAATATCTTTTTGGCTTCTTGATCTTTTTGTCTAAGAGAATTCTTCCCCAGCATGTAATAAACTCCGAAACTCATAGGAGGATGTGGAACTAAAAACAAAGCTGTTTGTGACTTTATACATGGAACTACTATATTCTTATATGCCCATTTTTATTCTACTTAAGGATAGTATGCTTTTTTTGGGTGGGCTATCTTGCTAGTTACTACTGCCCATTTACTTAATTATGTATGTGTTTGAATGTATTTTGATAAATTTTAGCCAATTAGGCTATATAAGTCTTAGAAGTGTTGGGTTGTTAGACACCGAGCTGGTAAAAACCAAGAGAGTGAGAATATAAGGAATGTGTTACAAGCTCAGGCATAGCGACCATTTGAAATATCAATTGAGGGTCATACAACAGTATTAATGAAGATATTACGATAGTTTAAATCTTAAAATCCATTTCAAATAACATAAAGCAATTCACATTATTTTAGATTACTTTGCTGACAAATAATATCTGCATGAAAGAAATGTTGGTTGAATAATTGTAAATGTTTTACATGATGTGTAGGAAGATGAGATGGTTGTATTTGGCTACTAACATTATCTTCTTTTAGAACTGTGTTTCATTCAGCTCTTTGGTGTTTTTGGGCCTCTGAGATAAACCCAGCTCCTGATATCAAAAATTGTTATCTCTTTTGTCTAGACTCTTCGAAGTATTGGTGAGCTTTGGAAGATTCTTTCTTGGTTGCATGAGGTTAATTTGCGAAGGTAGATCTCCCTATCCGCCAACTGGTCATATAGGTTTTATGTAAAGACCCTTTCTTGCCTACATTTGCTTTCGGGTGAGTAGTTAACACTAGGTTAGAGAATTGACATTAGACTACCAGCTTGTCATGGGAATTGCTTGATCCTCCTCCCATAAAGCCTCCCAAAATTATGCTTTGTAGCCAACTTCATATTTTATGTACAAGGTTTGGATGATGATGGTGGTGGTGGTGGATGCCACTTTGGTGTCTTAGACATGCATTCTGCAGTATTGACTTAGGATCAGGTAAGGTAAGACATTATAAGTCCATTTTGGATATTAGCATATTATCTAACTTTCTGTATGCAAATTTTTTATGAACACATGTGGTTATCCTTTTTCCTTAAATTTTCTGAAGTCCTTCTAATAAATTTGATGATTTTGACTCAGTACAACCTCTAACATGATAAAATTTGATTTTAGACCTTTGAGAAAATACCTTCATGGGAGATGAGGAAAAAAGGAAATCTTGATTAAACATTTTCAGAAGTTTTTTCAATACAATCTGCTAAATTTCGATTTAGAGGGAGATGTAGCTGCATGCCAACCACAATGAAATCAAGGAAACAGAAAACAAGAGAAGAACTTAATAAGTGAAGGTAATGACATTGGAATCAACTTCGGAAAATATATGGACAATATTTGGCCTCATTAGGAACCCTCTTCAAGGGTTGCAAGAATGAGAAAATGTTTGAAAAATGATCAAGCCATTTTTGGCTATTTGATGGGAAAATTTGTATAATAGCAAGATGATCTAAGAGCTGTCTCATGATGTGAAAGTTTTTCAATTTAATTATGTGATGTTAAGAAGGAACACTAGAATGTTTTTATTAAGAGTCAAAATGGAATGCTATAAATAAACACTGACATGCAAGTCCTCATTTTGAAAGGTCTATCATAATCGTAGGGGTGTTGTTGCATTTATATTTTGTGATTTTAAAAAATGTAGGATGTATGAATATAGCAACGACTTGGAGCAATAACATTAAAAGATTTACTTTAAAAGAACACCTGAGGGTCCAAGCTTAATGTTGAATATTGATAGCCTGTTCAACAAGAACTTACTTTCCTCATTTTGGGGTCCGGTCCGTAAATTGGTCTGAGGAGTAGGAAGATTATTGGAAATTGGGATTACTGAAGAAATGTAGTTAATTATAGTTGGTATGTATACGATGGGCCTTCATTTTATCCAATTGATGTTACGAGGTTATCCTTGTGGTAGTGCTCTCTTGCTATAAACGTAAAATTCTTTTCCGTGTTGATAAGAATGTCTGTTGTCAAAAGCAGTAACAGGATTGGTGACAGAGTGAAATCTAATGGAGTGAAAGATTAGATAAATACTGTTAATGGTTTGATGTGGCAAAATGTGTAGGAATATGGCAGTGTAATATGTTTGACAGCATATTTGGCGATTGCCCTACGGGGATTGTAAAGAGAGAGAGAGGGGGTCATAATCTGCAGCAAAGAGTTACATCAACTGGATAATGAACCAAGTTTTTATATAATACTTATGTTGACTGGAAAGGATCTTATGTAATCAAGCTAACAATATAACTCTGGAGAAAATTGTAACATATTAACCTTACTATTAAGCTTCTTATGTTTCCTAAAGGATTATTGATCTTAAATCCCTATTTGTGATATCCAATATGAGCCAAATTATGGCCATTTTCTTGCTCCACCCTTTATCCCAATTTTTAGCTATCTTGATGAATAACCTGGAATACTGAGCTAACATTTTTGGTGTTGGATGGTTAACAGAAGTTCTGCCGATAATATATTTTTGTTGTGATTTCAAACTAACACCGTCACCCTGAATTTCCTGCACATTTTTATGATTGTTGACAGTTTTAGCATTTTTGCAAGGAAATCCATGGATTGTGGTGAGGCAAATGCCTATGGTGAACGGCATTCTGTCCTTATGGGTGCAATTTTCATGTGCAACCGCTTGACAAAGAAGGAATGCCTTGAGCGAAAACTTTTTGGCCTTCCCTCTCGCCAAGCAGGTTTTCTGAAGAATGTTAAAGCTGGCATGCTATTATTTCTCTTTGAGCATGAAGAAAGAAAACTATATGGTGTGTTTGAAGCAACTTCTGATGGTGCATTAAATATTATGCCTAATGCTTTTATCTCATCAGGGAAGTCCTATCCTGCTCAGGTATAGGAATATAAACTTATCTTACCTTCTCAAATTAATATCTTTCTCTTAAGATTGAGTTGAAATATTTCTTCCTTTAGTTTAGGTAATCCTTGCTATTTCCTGTATTATGTTGTTTGTATTCAGATTCTTTGCAAGCGGATTTGGTTTTGTAAACCACTGTCTGAAGATGAATTTCGTGATGCTATTAATGAAAACTACTACCAGCCCTACAAATTTGATTTTGGTTTGTCATATGACCAGGTTTGCCTCCTCATCATTTTATAAAGATTTGAGAACCATTTTAATATCATTTATAATTCATTTAGCTGATTTGCGACTAATATGATATTCTTTTGCTTAATTGAATTTAGGTTTTAAGGCTTATTCACCTATTTTCTCTAAAGAAGATTAGAGTATCGCAGTTCCAGAGAGGGATGCCCAATAAACTCATAAAACAGTTTGAAAACTCATATTTGGGCAATGAGAGGGTGCGTGGAAAACCCGGGTCTAGCTTTGATTCATATGAACATAAGCCTCTTCTAACATCGGATGATTCTGTAGTTGTCTCTCAACATGGACGGGACCCAACAGTACCTTGTGCTACCAGAGCACTACCTGATTTGACTCGTTCATCATCTCAAAATGATTATGCTCTGAGGAGAACATTTCCTATTACTTCTCCCTATGGTCATCGTTATTACGACACTGTCCCAGGTTGTGGGGCTGAACTTCCCTATATTGATTTAGGCTTGAACCGTCCTTCCCTGGCTGAAGAATTGAATGCTCATACCAGATATTTCTCAGACGCTCAAGTCCCTTATCTTAGAAGCCAACCGTCATTACTGTCAGATCCGAAGACCTTTGAGTTGCCTTCTACCTACCGGAGCATGGATGTCTGTGCCAGTGACGGGACCTATAAAGGGTCATCCTTCACTATTGAGCCTTCCAGGGTCAGTTTACCTTCAATAGGTTCTGTAGGCTGTGCTAAACCTTTCATAGGTTCTGGAGGCTGTACTGATCTCCAAGACTACAAACACTCATCCATCCTTGATCACCATGACTCATCCGCCAGTAAGATTTTTGCATCACTGGGAATGAATATGACAAAGGGCATAGATTCTAGGCCCTCCTTGCACAGTTTGGGCGTTGCTCATGATGATCCTAAAGCAACTCTACAAGATGATGGTCTAAGAGGGCAACACCGCTGGGTCTCAGGGCCTTCTCCTGACTTTATCTCTTTGCCAGAAGATGACTCCTCCCACTTCCATAGTAGTCTTTCGAAGGATGCATCTGTTATAAGTAATAGTTCATTGGAATTTGAGGAAGGCAATGGCTATCAAGAATTGAGGTCTTATCAATTAATGCACGATGAAGGTTATGATGATGGGTATTATCCAACTTCTGTGAGCTCCAGACTCCATTCAGATAATTATCAAAAGAGAACTAGTGTATTTTCTCGCTTGTCAAAGGCTTCAGAAACACGTAGGCAATGTAAGGTGGTATGCAAGCCATATAGAAATTCATCATTGGATCAACTTTTAGATGTTTTGTCTCAGAGGAGAGATCTGTTGAGTAAGATGGACAAAATGGTGCCGCAAAAATCAAGCATTCAGGATGATGACCAACAATATGAGAAAATAACTGATATGGAACCAGTGTTAACTACATCAGTTGGTGAGTTTGAAACAAACAGCAAGGAAGTTGCTGAAGAAAGCAGTGAAATTCCTTTCTTGAATTTTAAACGTAGGAGTGAAGTTCGGAAGATGGAGGGTGGAAATGAAGCACGCGCTGATATAGAGGGCCGCAGTGATGAGGGATCGTTGGGAAAGAGGAGGAGACTGGTTAGGCCATCCTTCTGTGAAGATGAATGCCAAGATGTGCAAAAATCCTCTAAAGAAATTGTTAGAGGCGGTGTGTTGGTTAAAAATGGTGAGGCTGAGAATACGGTAGATGGTGATTCATCAGTCAGAATCTATGAAGAAAGTGGAAATAAAAGCAGTTCATCACCAGCTGGATGTACTCTTTCTTGTGTTATTGATAAATTGAAAATCGACTCTAATGGCTTAAACGCTTGTGTGAATGACACTGCAGGAAGATGTTTGCTGAAGTCCAATGCTGACCACACGGTTGTGTCAACTTGGAATACTAAACATGAAGAAAAAGCAAATACTGCCTTACAAGCAGCTGGCGTTGATCTTTCTGTATTGGAAGGTTACAGCGAATCACGGCACCAAAAATTTGGTGAAGGGACATTCTTAGTTAAAACCGATAATATTGAGTCCGAAGATTACCGTCCGCTCAAGTGGGAGAAGACTAGACTTGCCGAGTGACCAACAAGCTTGGAGAGTTGGTTCTGAAGTCCTTAATGCTAAGCCATCGATCCATCTTGGGTTCATCATGGTTCATTGTTTTTGAGGGCAGTCATTCCAAACTACTAATACAGCTTACTGGTGTGTGTCTGTGCAACACCTGAACTTTTGGTTACTTTCTTTTACAATCGTTTGAAACCTTAGTTTCCCTTTGCTTTAGGACATGGTTGTAATAGGCGAAGTCCGGTCTTTGACTAAATGGACCGGACCACCTGATATTGTCGTAACCATGTAAAGCATGCGTACCTGTATATTTTTATAGACTCTGATGCTGTAACTGAGCGAAGATGGTATTTGTTTCTCTCTTTCTGCATCTAAAAATACTTGTATATTTGGTAGTGCGTGACTGAGATACGTAATAGATTGTGATTACCTAACTTGATGCTTCTTAAGGGGTTGTTTTTCTGTGGACGTGTGAAATGATAAAAGAAATTAGCCTTTGTCTCTGGAACAAGGTTTAGACTGTTTCTGGAAATTAAGACATTTGAACTGCCTCGTGGAATGGTTGCTTGCAGACAATTCTCTTGGTGATGAATAACGTGGGTCAGCAAAAACGTACTTACCAAATTTTCTTGGACGTGTTCCTTCTTTTGAAAAAAAAAAAAAACGTTGGAAGCTGTCAGATAACAACAATATCAACGTCGCGGTTGTTTGGCAACTTAGATCTAGATACCGATGCTGCTGTGTTGTTGGGACCCTGATTGATGTACGGGCGCTATGTAGTGATTGTTTATTGTTGAATTCATAATTAATTTTATGAATCAGACTATAAATCAAGCTAAAAGAAGAGTACTTTCTATCTATTCTGTATAATTATTTTTTTTAATCGAAATAAAAACTTATTATGTAATTAATATGAGCATAAATTTTTTATTTATAAAAAAATATTTTTTTTCGATAAAAATTTGTAGTATATGACGTAAGAGAAATCCATCTTTATATTTTTTAATTTAAAAAAGATTGTATTAGTATATTAAAAAATTATACATATATATTTAATAAAATTATAAAATAATAAGTCTCAAAGATTAGATAACTTTTTTTCACCGAAATACTTTCGGAAGAACAGGTCACATAAATTTTCCATCCTCTTTGCCAAACAACCCACACCTTTGGCTAGCTCGGGATGGTTTAAAACGGTGGATCTCTTCGCCGACTGCAAAACTTTGAATGCCGTGTTGATTCATCAATTGGTTGGTTTCGAAACATTTGTTCCGTCCTTGGCGACTCCTGGAGGTATTTGGAATGGTCAACTAGCGATGTTTACACTCTATGCCCATGTTAGTCAATTTTTCTCAATTCGCTTGCGTAAGGAGAGCCAAGATGCACCTGGGGGGTTGGCTTCGTTCTCCTTAGCACGACATACAGGGGCGGCCCAAGCCTTAGGCGACCGAGGCGGTCGCCTAAGGCCTCAGCCTCAAGGAAGGCCTCCGGGCTCCGGCCTTCCACTCTCCTACCAGGGCATCGCGATTTTGGGATTGGGATTGCCATTCACCGCCGAAGAAGTCGGAAGAGTCACGAAAGGAAGCTACGAGCCTTAGCTGCCTGCCTCTTGTCTACGAAGTACGATCCAGCCTCCACTCTCCAGGCATAGCACTGGCAGCATAGCCAATGCGGCAATGGACAGCGGGGCTATGGCCTATGGAGGGCCCTATGCCCCTACGATCCTCATTCCTCCATAGCCCATCTTCTCCATCCGCCGACCGTAGTCACCAGAATGGCAGTCTTGGCAGAATCCCAAATAAGTAGATAACCAAAGAGAGTCCTTCTCCAGTTCTCCTTCTAAACTCTTCTTCAATCTTCCGTTCTTCCTTCCCTAATCCCCAGCCCTAGTTGATTCAATCTTCAGTTCTTTCGAGACTCCGACACTCCGAGTTCCGAGTTCCGTCCTTCGCTCGTTCACCGTCCTCGGCTCGGTTCTTCCGACTTCCAAGACTCCGACTGTCCGAGTTCCGTCCTTCGCCCGTTCGCCGTCCTCGGCTCGATTCTTCCGACTTCCGAGTTCCGTCCTCGGTCCTTCGCCCGTCTCTTCTCCTTCTCGACCCAGCCCGGCAACCCTCCGTCCTCGCCGCCGTCGCCGGAGTCGACATACACTGTTGATCGTTCATACCATTTTTTGAGGCTAATTAGTTAGTTAACATGATAAGGAAGCTCAGGTTTGTGGGAGATCGCCAAGTTCACAAATCTCCTCTTCTGCTCCTATATGTTATAGAGGAGATTGCAGGTTCAGGAGGAAGCCATTTATCTGCCATTGATGTTCCCATCGTTGAGCTTAGAGATGCATGGAATGGCTAATCTACAACTCTTAAAACTAGCTTAGTGCCTGCCACTACCTATCCTCTTTTGCTGGATACCTGGTAGATAGTCTAATTACACAATTTCATAGTCATCCCTACCAAGAAGCAGGTAGCTCTACGAGTGTGGGTTACTTCCAACGTACTCATCGCCCGTGGACTGTCCAAGTATAGAGCTCCCTCAAAGTTTATTTCCAGGGTTTGAAGGATTTTTTTTTCCTATGCCGATGACAATAGCTCTCTCTAGTCTCAATCTAATTTGAGATCATTGGAGGAACTTGTTAGCTGATCACGAGATGTATGCCATATTGCCATGCATTTCCACCCTATCCTGAGGGACATGATGAGGATGATCAGCATCCTGCAGTCTTTTAATGTTACCCATATTTACGGAGAGACAAACAGGAACAGATGGTCTTCTATGTTGTTAGATATTAAGTTCAGTTCTTGTGATCTGATCTAAGTAGCACCTACCCAACTGGGATATATATTGATCTCAAATGCTGGGAGCTTTACAGTTGTTCGAAATCTTAAGAAAAGATTTGATTTGTTATCTTATAACTGTTTTTTATGAAAAAAAGATCAATTAAAAAGGAGGTTCTCTTCAAACACTAAGGAGCTGAGACAACCATTCAATCAAATGATTCGAGGACTGTATAATCGTGCCACCTTAAAAAATATATATTATAGGTCAAAAATTTCCATTCGTTGTTTTCTACCTGGAGTGAAAATTACATATCTGTACTGTTTGTTGCACATTACCTACTTTTGAATACCGTTGAAGAATCACAAACTTCCAATTCATTTTATTTAACAAAAACAAAAATTATAAACTGTTACCGACCGTTGGAACGGCAACTGTGCGTGGTCTTTGTCACCGACCGGAACGATGTTCGGTAGGCCTCCAATGTGAAAATAGCGAACCCCCTTTCGACCCTCGCGCTCTCTCTCGCTCCCTTATTCCCTCTCACCTACTGTGACCGACCCCCCGCCGGCGATGCTCCGACCCCACCCCGCCCGGCGGCGCCACGCCTACGGCCCCCAGCTTTGCGCCGCCTCCGCCGCCCTCCTCATCCTCCTCTCCCTCTTCGTCCTCCACTCCCGCCTCTCCTCCTCACCCTTCCCACTCGGCCTCGGCCTCCGCTCCGTCCTCCCCCGCGGCCCCGATTATTCCTTCTCCTCCGATCGCGCCCCTCTCTTCGACGACGCCGACAACGACGCCTTCGACGGCGCCGCCGACGACCGCATCGACGAGCTTGACGTCCTTGAGGAGGAGGAGGACGACCAGCAGCGCCGCCGCTCCGCCGGGGAGGAGGACGAGATCCTCCGAGCTGTAGGCGCCGGCCTCGACGACGACGGCGACTCCGACGAGCCGGAACTCCCCCGGACCCCTCGATCCGGACTCTTCTGGGACCACGCCCTTGGCGTTGCCCGCCAGTCGTTCGGCAAGCCGGATCCCCGCCGCCCCTACGATCCGTGGGGAGACGACGCCCCGCCGGAGGAGCTCCGGCCGTCCGACCGGAGTAAGATCGCGTTCGGATCGGATGACCAGCCGGTGGATGAGGATCTCCGGCTGAAGATCGACTCGATCCGGAGGATCGAAGATGCCCTGTTGCTCAAGGCGAGCTCCGTCGGCGGCGGTGGTGGCCACGGTGAGTCCCCGCTCCGGGAGGGGTGGGCGCGATGGTTGGAGGGGAAGGGAGATTTCCTCCGGCGAGATAAGATGCTCCGATCGAACCTCGAGCTGTTGAATCCCAAGAACCATCCTTTGCTCCAGGATCCGGACGGGCCGGGACTCACTGTCCTCACCAAGGGGGATAAAATGATACAGAGAGTGCTCTTAATGGAGATGGAGAGAACTCCCTTTGGAAAGGGTGGAGGTATGGAAACTAATAAGGGAGTAGAGAGGAAAACTCTTAATTTAGAGGAGAAGAAGAGGCCGCAAAGGGTTCCAGATGGACAGAGAAAGAGGATTGCTATGAAGGAGGACCGGCATCAGGCTGATGGTCGGCGATGGGGGTACTTTCCGGGATTGGACCCAGATTTGACGTTCTCTGAATTTATGGACCAGTTTTTCCAGAGCGGAAGGTGTGCAATAAGGGTTTTTATGGTGTGGAACAGCCCACCTTGGACGTATGGTATCCGGCACCAGAGGGGGCTGGAGAGTCTTCTGCATCACCACAGGGATGCTTGTGTTGTGGTGTTTTCGGAAACAATGGAGCTGGATTTCTTCAGAGGGTTTGTTAAAGATGGGTACTGCACTTTTATCTCCAAAACCCATGTTATTTAGCAGTTCTCCAGTTAATTACAGCTGATAGTTTAGTTGAAATATTTGCATTGTCGTTACCTCTTTGTTTATGGGTAAAATATTCATAAGAGAAGAGGGTCACTGGTAAACAAAGGAATCGAATAGGCATTTAATAGGTCAGTTCAACGTATGAAACCGACGAACATTAGAGTAAATCCGCATTGAGAGATGTTTAACAATGAAGGAAAGCTGGAAGAATTTTTCTTTGTTATTTAAGTTAGATAGTATCTGCAAAGAAACATACCCTGTTAATGTATTCCATGCCCTACTCTTCTTCATGTTGTCATAGATATTGACGCTTCCATAGTGTAACTTGTTCTCATTTATTTTCTGACCTTATGAATCTTTGTGTGAGTTAAATAGTTTGTATATCAGGGTAAATTTAAGGATATAATATTCCAGTATTTCCATGTTGATTTTTCACTGCAAAATCTATCAGTGCTTACCTGTTCAGCTGGTCATTGATATTTATGCTTCCATAAGATTATTAGTTTTTATCAACTTTCTTTAATGTTACTAACTTATACCATGTGAGGTGGTACATTTCTATATCATTGGAAATTCAGGATATAGAATTGTAACAATTTCATAGCGATTCCTCACTGCATATATTATCATTATTTCTCTCTTCTTCATTGGTTGCAGATATTATGCCCCCACAAGTTTAAGGGTTTTGTCGATTTCTTTGACTCTGAATCTATATCATGTGAAAGAATACATTCCTATATCATCTAAATTTCAGGGCATAGAATTCCAATAGTTCCATAGTGATTACTCTGTTGCATAAATTATCTGCTTGTAATGTTGCTGTATTTCATCTAATTATGTATATTTTGTTTCTTTTTTTTTCAAATATTTGAGATTTATATGTTATGAAATGCTGATTTAAGTAATTAACTTTGTCGTAAGTTCTTGATAATTAAAGTTTTCGATCCTTAATTTTATACCTAGCAGTTTGTTATCTGCTAGGCAAGGTTTTGCTTGTTTTTAGTGGCTGTCAAATAATAAGAGAAATTTCTTCAATAAGATGCATAATGGATAGGTTCTCAGTGAAATTCAGCAGTACTTTAAAGCATTGTATGCTTGTGAATGTTTTGGTTCGATGACTTTCTACTTCTACAGATTCAAAATTGCAGTTGCTATGCCAGATCTCGATGAACTTTTGAAGGATACTCCAACCAATATTTTTGCTTCTGTATGGTTTGAATGGAGGAAGACAAAACACTATCCAATCCATTATAGTGAGCTAATACGTCTTGCTGTTCTGTACAAGTAAGTTTTCATTTTTTAGTAATAAATTGATCTTCTTCTTAAAAATTTTTGTAAAGATCTATTTTTTCTCTTTTAGTGGTCAGTAACCATTTAACTATCAGTGGAACATATGTTACAAAGGTTACCATTGTAACCTTTTAACTATCAGTGGTTTCAAACATATGTTACAAATGTGACCATTAGAAAAAAAATCCGTTCCATTTGAAATTTGATTAGCCATCTTTCATCCATTTTCATCCATTTGAAATATGTATAGTTGATATTCATCTTTTGGTGCATCCATCTTTTCTAATCGCCCTAGCCCTTTTCTGCTGGAGGTTCTTGAATTTTATTACTGCCTTATTGGTTTCTATTGGCTGTGCTGTTCCATATTAGTATGCCCCTCAATACCAACCCATACTGATGCATGATACATCACCTCCTTTTTCCTGTGCTGGCACCAGATGGCGTACCATGTATTAGTATGGTACCATTGCATAGAGGTCCTTATAGTACGAGTAATGTTCCAATATTGGTACCTCAACCCTTTCTTGACATTATCTGCTAAGATTTTGAGCTATAATGGGTATGTTATCATCGAGTATTTAGGTCATTCTGGTTTGTTTTAACAAGAATATGTCGCTTTTCTCTGAAATTCCAGATATGGTGGTATATACCTTGATTCTGACATTATAGTTCTAAACCCTTTACATTCACTTGAAAATTCTGTTGGTCTCGAGGATCAAGCAGCTGGGATTTCAATCTTTAATGGTGCAGTGATGGCATTCAGAAAGCACAGGTACTTGAACGGTATCTTGGGATTTGCTTATTGATCATATGCTTTTGCATTGTCGGTTATCATGAAATTAATAGTTCAATGCAGTATAGGATCTTTTATGAGTTTATGAGATGAAAGAGTTAATCATGATTACAATTAATTTATCTTTGTTACAAGTTTAGTTTCGATTTTCTATTCCAATTTTTAAGTTTTATAGATCCCACCGTGCCCAACACTAAGTAGATGTGCTAGGGCTTTTTATGGAAGTAGAAGTCCATGTTGAATGTGCCATTATTTTATATATGATAAATGAGTCTCCATTATGTTGAATATTATGGTGTGTCATAATTCTTTCAAAATATTGATTTTTTAGGGAATGTGTAGCCCTAGTTTGATCATGTTTAATATTTTTTATTTTGTTTCTACCTACCTATCTAGGACATTCATCAGATGTATCGGAAAAATGCTATATCACACCATACCGTATTGGTCTCCCTAGGTGGTGGTCTGATGCATTCTCTGATATTTCACAGTAATTAAGTATTGTTTCTTTATTTGCAGCTAACCTTTTCATTGAAAATAGGGATTTACACTTAAGTTTCATCATTCCATTTTTAGCTTATTAAATCCTTTCATGATTGAGCATCTTCTATCAAGATTTGGTGTAGGTATCTGAACATAAAAGTTAATCTGTTTAGAGTTCTCTCTAATAATATTTACACAAACATCAAAAGTGCAAATATCTTGAATTCGTAGTGAGAAGCGCACCACTGGCACTTATACACCATTTTTGTATCACATTATAATGCTTACTCATATATGTATCAAATGCCAAATGCTAAGAGGGCATAACAAATCTGTGCTGCCATTATAACTACATGCATAAAAAATGATAACCAAATGAAGGAAAAATTGAACCAAGATGATTACTAATCAAGTTGCATGAGGTCCAAAAACATTCTGTGAGGATCCGTGCAGGCATCTGGTTAGTCCCACATCAGCTATACATCGTGTAGATCTTGGGTATTTATATAGGACCAAGAAATCCAAATAATACATTATGGCTAGCCTTTTTGGGTGAGATCCTAGGTTGTTACAAATGGTATCAGAGCAGACTCGGACCATGGCCTATGTGGATTTGGAGACATTGCAGCATGAGCCCATTTGATTTGGGTTGAGCACGGACCGATCATAGTACTTGTGATAAAATTTGAATGGATTTGAACTCTTAGCCTAGCGAGGATATGAAGGCTTAAATGGAGGAAGTATGTGAGGATCCATGCGGGCGTGTGTTTAGTCCCACATCGGCTATGCACTAGGTAGATCTTGCATACTTATACAGAGCTAAGAAACTCAAATAATGCCTTCTGACTAGTCTTTTTGGATTAGGTCCTGGGTTGTTACACATTTTGTTCTTTTATGATGTGAGAGAAGCAGATATTTTGTAATTGTTCTCAGTTGGTAACTGGGAAAAACAAGGCTTGGCGGTTTGATTATTATGAAGCTGACAAAGGAACACCAGTGACGAACTTTTGAAGAGTGAAATGAATGGCATGAGTGCAGATGTTAGTCACAGGACTAGGGAATGAGATTAGTGATAAACATGATGGATGAGTTCGAGTTGCTTTCTTTGTAAGAAATAAAAGTTGAAACAGAGTGATAAATATACTTATCAGATGATCAGATATTAGTTAAAATTGATCAAAGAATTGAAAGATAATGTAGCTTCTGTTGAAGATCAGGCACACTATAGCTATCCATAATCTGAAGCTTATCAGAAACAGAGTGATAAATGATGATACTGCAAACACAGATAGGTGGTCGTAGTTTCAATCAAGAGACAACAACTGATTCATGAAGAGACAAATTCTGTTGCAGCAGTTTCAACAATTCAGGAGTTAAAGAGGGCTGCTTATTCTGCAAGGTGTGCTCTAAAGTTATTATCATTTTAGGCATGATGTTACGGTGCGTCTCGTATTGCCACAAGAAGTTGCTGATAGGTGGAGAAAGAAAGAAGGCCCAACATTTTTTTTATCATGATGGATCAGTGGTTGCCAGTAGCTTGTAGCCATTGTTCATGGGATTACTTATAGAAGGCCAGTCAGTGCAAAGAATTGACAGCTGCCACCACATCCACACAATTAACCATGGCCTCGGCCATACCTTCAATTATCTTCAACATCCTTTAATTTTTTATGTTCTAATATTGTATGAAATTATATGGGGGACAAAAATTTGAAACAACTCTAGAAGAACTAGTGGGGTGGGGATACAAGAGTCTATAGTAGAATCATGAGCAGGATAGCCTCATCTGGAAGAAGGGTGAACGGTAGTCGAGGTGTTCACATTGAGAGAAGTGGCAAACTGATAGCATTATCTTCTGAAGTATCAAAACGTATACTATTTTTTCAGAATGCAGCACTGCTACTTTGTGTAGGGGGTCTTATGTCTAAAGTACTTTACCTGGGTGCAGTTGTATGAAAAATTGAAAAAAAAAAAATCTAGATCATTGAAATCAGGATGGATGGTAGATTTTGTTCACCGTCACTGGCTCAACTGGTCATCAGCCAGTGGTGTTTTTGTGATTTTTTGAGAAAAAGATGGGCTTTTTTACTTTAAAAACAGAGAAATGACTCATCCAGCTTTCTTTCTTCAGCTGAACTGTCCCCCTTTTCCCACCCTACTCTCCTTTACTCTCTCTTCATCTTCCTCCACCTCTCCCTCTTTCGGTACTAGGTCCTACCTTCCTGATCCATCATCATACTATGCCACCATGCTTCAATGAGTTCTGTCAATTGCCGGTGGTCTTCAACTGGTAGGTCCTTCCACCTCTCCACCTCATCTCGCTCCACCTCCATTTGCTGGCACTCTTATGAGCCGAGGTGTCTGGTTAAATTGGTATGTGGTCTCCAGTTCCAATTCTGGCCCTTCTGTGATGGAGGGTTGGTATGAGGAGAGAGAAGGCGGGGCAAGGAATCTTGGGTACGGAAGAAAAATCCATTTGCATAGTTGATACATCTTGCTATGTGAAAATTAACTAGACAAAACTTACATTTTGATCTCTTACGGAGAAGTTGCATTCACTGGCAGTAAATTTAAGCTTTGCTTTTGCCTGCAAAACCAAACAGTGTGTGCACTGTATGCATTGAATTTTTTTATTTATTTTATGAATAAGCTTTTGATGCCTCTAGTTTCAGCTGTTTTACATGAAAATCAACACTACTGCCCTAGATCA
The DNA here is from genome assembly GCA_025769935.1 of Phoenix roebelenii. NCBI lineage: Eukaryota > Viridiplantae > Streptophyta > Magnoliopsida > Arecales > Arecaceae > Phoenix > Phoenix roebelenii. The sequence goes on along the minus strand of JAOXJJ010000359.1, from coordinate 2,425,323 downwards.
ACATCATTTAATCATGGTCTTACCATCAATTTCCATGAAGTGTGTGTTAGTTCTGACATAAACTCATTAAATGTGTTTGCAGTCCCTTTGTGATGGAGTGCCTGAGAGAGTTTCATTCAACTTATGATGATGCCCTTTTAAGGTGGAATGGAGCTGACCTCCTGACAAGAGTGATAAACAAGTTCTCTGCAGCTAAATCATACAGACAACTGCACATAAAGATAGAACCTCCTTTTAAATTTTACCCAATAAGTTCCATGAATATCACGAGGTATATTTCTTTCGGCTGCAATGATATATGTCGAACCTTATCGCTCTGCACCTTTTAGTTTGAATCATTGCGTCAATAAGCCCTAGTAATAGCTTCTATTGGAGCAAATAGAAGAATGGGGCTGATTATCATGCCTCACCACCTGCTGCTAAAATCATAGCCATAACCTTGAAACTAACTTGTGAATCATAATATAGGCTATATGGTTGACACCCTGCGGAGTTGTGAATTGTGTACAACATGCTCCAGCTTAGGGTTGCCCCAGTTATTGTGAGAAAGCCAGACACTTCGATTTTATGCCTCTAGATCTTTTAGTTGTCAGTTGCACTTTCGCCTAGTTATACTGACTCTGTGCTGGGCCTATGGAACCTGGTGACTCATATTTTCTCAATCTGCACTCTTCTGAACCACTGTTGCCAAAACCGAAGCTTTTTCACCAAATATTATAGCTCAAAACCTGTTCATCCCCCTCTTCCCCCTTCCTATGGTCCAAAGCAAGACCTGCAACATTTTATCATCTCTAGTTCACAATGGTAGGCTTTTTGAACACATTAAACTGAATTAAGTTTTATGCAGGTATTTCATGGCACCAACTGATGATTCTGAGAGAGCCCAGCAAGATGCTCTCCTTACAAGGATGCAGAATGAATCAATCACATTTCATTTCTGGAATGGCTTAACATCTGCACTGGTTCCTGAACCAAACAGCCTTGTAGAAAGGCTTCTAAACGGTTACTGCCTCCGGTGTTCTGATGTGTTGTGACTTTTAGTGGACAACCTGATGTTCGACCTCATTTTGCTTCAGCACAAGCTGCTGTCCATTATACATGACATACACAAAATGAAGTTCTTCCCTGGGTGCTGAAATGGGAATTTCGGTTTTGAAACATGAAAATCGACGGGCAGTTCTCTCTTTGCATTGCTGAACCAAGGAACTCAGTAGCAAGTTAGGTGAAATTGAGGAAATCAGTGGTTCGGCACTTGGCACCAGCTGCTGGAAGAAGTTGTAAAAGATTATGGTGTATCATAGTTTATCCTAATCAAAGAAGCTCTTGGCTGATGTGGTAGGCTGCTTGCCCAATTAGATTCAAGAGGTAAGTTGGTGAAGCATCTTGCTAACTACTTTTTGTGTGATTTGTTGGCTGCTATTGCGTTGTGCTATGAGTCTATGCCCAGTCAGAAAATTAGATGACTCTTAGTCTTATATATTAGATAGTCTTTGGGTTGGTGTTCCTTTTAAAGAGATTTTGTGTGGAATACATGTTTGTAAACTCAAATTGTCATACCTAAGGTTTTATTCATGAATACTGATTTGCATATGGTAACTTACGTCCATCAGAATATTTTTATATTTATGAAAATGTTTTCAGCCTTATGATCAGAACTCAACTGAGATTCTCTCTCCTAAAACAGGACATTCCTCCTGTAATTTCCATTTTTAATTGTGATATAAATTGAATTGCTTTCGAGCTGCTTTATGAACAAGAAAAAGAAAAAAAAAACTCCGGATATGCAAGTTAGATGATTAATTGGCGATTAGGCGAACCGGAAGCTCGGCTTTTAATTACCACCCCAGACAAATTGTTTGGGAGGACTGTCAAGCACACAAACTTGCCAGGTCACGCTACAACATTCTCATGTTAAAGATTCAGCGGCAGATGAACTATGAGGTGAAAATGACATACAGAGTGCATAATCCTAGAGATTCCATGAGGAAGGGGTTTGCAGGAATATGCTGTCATGGTTTGAGAATAAATTTTAAGAACAGTGCTGACGTTATTCCCTCTATTTCACAAAGTTCATAATATTATTCGCTATACATGCTGATAATAACCAGCAACGAGCCCTAATATATGGTGGCTGTGGAAGATGGCGTAAATTAATAATACTGCAATTAGTATGCGCAATGTAGCACGAGAATTGGCGTCTCACAGAAATTAGTACGAAATGCCCGGTCAAATCATGAGTTGCCACGTTTTCTCAAAGAGAACCAAGAGTCGAAACGCTAGCTTCTCTGGACCTATAGAACTTTTTGTATGACCGACCTCTGACCTGAAGCATATTCTACAGCAATCATGCATTCACCATTGAAAAAAAAAAAGGAGAAAGGGTTAGGCGTCAATACTGCCAAATTTGCCAAATTTTTTAGAAGTTTATGACAAGTGATGTATCATGAAACCGACCACAGCCGGTACAAAACCTCGATCAACCGAAGTTTGTTTGCCACAAAGCTTCTGAATCAACAACCAAAATCTGCCATGTGGCGAGATTAGAAGAGCACGGAAGATTCTTCAAATTTCAAAATTTTCTACAACTAGCGAGCCTTCAACCGTGATCTCAAGCAGTTTAGAAAATCATGCCAATAAGACAAGCAGAAAGCCTGTCAATCACAGCCAATCTACATGCCCGAATTCCTGGGGTGTCATTTTTGCCAAATTTCTTAAAAACTTATGGAAAGCTTTTTAACAATTGATCTCCTACAACATGATTCAAATTTCCTTCACCCCTTTGAAAGAGTATTGCCACCCAAAAGATGTATAACTTCTGCGTTGGAATTAGAATGATTTCTCGGGGAAAAAAAATACAGCGTTGCAGAAAATATGAAGGGCCGCATCTGGCTGGCCCCAAGCACTTTAAATGCCCAGATGAGTTTTCATAGCCATTATTCCATTAATAGGCAGCATAGGTAAATTTATCTGCTTAACCATGTCAGAAATTTTATCTACTCGCCTTTCATGGGATACGTACAAATAATAAATAGATATGTGCAATGCATATATTGCTAATTTTGATATATACATCACTTCTCCAGCAGAGTTCTGAAATAATATTAGTCTACTTATATATCAGGGACTTGAAAAATAAGTTTAAAAGGTCAGTGGACATAAAAATAGCTCACGTAATCAATTAAAATAAAGGCCTGTTGTTTTTTTTTTATGCTGAGTAATTATTTTACCTAGCCTGGTCATTTGCCAAGACTACATTTTAATAGAAGTAGGCTGCTAAATGGATATAAAATTGATTTTAATCTGCTCAGGAGTGTGTGAATTGTTAACAAAAGTCTCTCCAAAGATTGCATTCAACTTGAAAATAACTCAGCCCTAGTGATCGATTGGATTCAGGAGAGTACCGACATGAACAAGCGTCTGGATAGACATCTGCTTCTGTACGATGTATGTAAGATTGTGGGGAGGCTTGCAGCATTTTAGGCCATCCACATCTATTAAAAGACGAATAGTGTGGCCGATTGGGTCGCCTCCTATGCAGCGCACCACTCAGAAGAATTTCGGTGGGAGTGAAAAAAGTCTGCTATCCCACCCCTTCATCGATTTCTGCTTTTTAATTCTTATGAATGCACTCATATGTGTATGGTGTGAGTTGATGTTGTATTAAAAAAAAAAATCCCTCCAAAAAAAGAGAGGGAGGTAGAAGGAGCATAGAGAGAGAGAGAGAGAAAGGAGAAAGGATGAAGCCCCTGGAAATCTTTATCGAGATGGGTCGCGTCTCTATTAATCAGCATGCCCTAGCAAAAGAGTAGTAATAACTAATTTCATATTTAGGGACTTCCGGGTAATTTAGCCAGTAAAAGAACTAGAAGGAAAAATATCGTACATGTAGAGACCTGTGAATAATTTCCAACGCAGACAAAAATGAACTGATCCCGTCAGGTGGGATGCCGAAACTAGTTCAAGTTTATGATAATAGAAGTCGTACGCCTTTAAAAATGCATAGCCTTGTCAAGGCTTTTTGTCTTCACGTTAGCCATATCTTATCTAGTTTTCTTTTTGGTTGGTTGGAAAGCAAGGCAAAATTCCAAATGGATAAAAATAACAATCTCCTGAACATGACACCCGAGCATCTGCCCGGACCAATTCTAGGGTATATCTTAGCTTTGAAGGTATGATTAATAATGGTGGCAAAGACTAATGGAAGCGACCATGATAAGACTCTGTCAATAAAATTTGCCACATGTGATGATCCTGATGCAGATATATTATAGTTAATCAGATCCAGCTAGAATTAGTATGTTCATTATATTTTAGCTAAGAGAGTGTGAACAGTTTCTAGAGTGATAAAAGCTTGAAATAAAGGTTTTGAGTTTTTTATATAGATCTGCTGCACTATAGCTGTCTAGTCTTGTTCTCAGGTATTTGGGGAGATTACCTCTCGGAAATTTATTTTAGTGATCTATCTTGCTACCATGCTTAGCACAAAATCTACATTCAAAGCCTTCAATAGGTAGAAAAATCAAGTAAAATTATAGCTTATGAGTACACTGACTAGCACATTGAAATAGTCCGGCCATTGGCTGATAGCTTGGTTGGACTGTTCGTAATCATGTCAGCGGCATCTTACGAACTAGTGGTTGTATTGCTGTGCATGCTCTGCATCACAAGTAGATGTCATCTTATCATGCTTGCAAGAATTTAGGTGGCATCAAAACTCTTAGCTAGTTGTGATTTTTAATACTCATGATGATCGAGGTTCACCGTATCGGTACTGAATTCCATACCAGTGCCACACTGGCACTGTCAATATGGTACGGTACAAAATCTTTTCAGCATACCGAGTGTCGGTATGCCTCCTATACCATGTAGTAGTATCGAATCAGTATAGTAATGGTACACTTCGTGTCGTCCGGTTCAAGCCGATATGGCAAACCATGATGGTAATTCTCCATTAGAGATTAATCTAGTAAGTGAACGCTCAGAGATGTTAGACACTAATTAGGAGAAAAAAATGCTTTGGTGCATGGTTCTGAACATCCTTCTAATAAACATTCTCAATGAAATTATTCTATTCTGATCAAGTGAAAAACATGAGGAAATAAAAGGAATTAACTGAATAAAAGAAAATAAAAGCTATACACATACATACGTTAAACATACATAAACAAGCTAAATGAGATCGGTCCATTTGGATAACTAGAGGCTTGAACTATTACGTCTAAATTGCTTACTGTCAAAAAATTATGTGATCTGAAAATCCCTATTATTTAAAAATAAATTTCAATCTAATTTTGAATTAAGCCAAATATAAATACATACACATATATATATATACACACACATGCATGCATGGATGCGTGTAGGCGTACATACATGTGGGTGATGTGAACTACTATTTCTAAACTACTTCATATCAAAAAAATCATATAATTAAGAGATTTCTAATTTATGCATCTAGTGGTTAAAAAAATATGCATTATTCATATTTACGTAGCTAGGCACTCTGGCAGTACCCTATGGGCTGGAGATGGAGAGTTGCCCGTGGCACTCCGAGGTATTTTATTTTTTGATTTTATTATGTATATCCGTACTTATCAGGTATGGTCCACCCGTCTTATCAACACACTCACACAAAAGATGCTTTAAATTTGATCACTAGGAGCATAAATGATGTGAATGCTTTTTGCTAGTAAATAGTTTAAAGAAAAGAATCATAGGTACTGCGCCTCTCCAGCCATACTGTCATGATTGACTTCATATGGACCTGCTGTATGAACACCCACATATTAGCTCGCTCTCTCTGTCTCCCCCCCTCTTCCTCCATCCATTCCAACTTTTCTTCTGAATCACCCTACGACTTACCCGTTAGGCAGGCTTAATTACCCAATGTGGGCTTTTAACTCAGCGGCATCCTGCCCTTCTTATTTGGGATGCAGATTTCCTCCTTATTGGTGTTCCTCAAATATTGTTTGTGTGAATGAATGACTTGGGGTTGAAAATCAGAAGGCAACTCCTGTACACTACTGCTTACAGAAGGGGGAAAGCATAAGCGGCTCATCTCAGATAACAACTTATTTCCATTATATGGTCTCCAAGGAGGGCCAATAAAATACAACCTAAAAGAGTATTATTCAGTTGCTTTACATATAACCGATATCAAAAGATGTAGGATGTACAGAATTTACTCTCAGGCTTGTGAATTATACTCATCATCTACATGTTTGCTACTAACATTCAGCCTGATGCCTGATGGCGGACAACTGCAAGGGAAGAGGAGGAAAAATAAGGACGGAAGAAGGAGGAAGAGGTTATAGAGATGCAGGAAGAAGAAAAGAGAAGGAGGAAGAAGAAGAAGAACAAGAGGGAGACTAGGATTTTTTTCATTCAATCATTAATTACCTCATACATGAGAGGGGTGTTCTTTATATAGACCTTACATCTTGACTAAATCAAGTAATCAATTGACCAAATCAATCAATTGACACTGACTAAATTTGGACCCTTACATTAATTAATTCTTTACCAACATTGGTCCACTAAATTGACCTAATTATATAAACCCAATTGACTAGTCTAATAACAAAACAACTGACCAAATTAACTTGACTAAGACAAAAGCAAATAATGCAATAAAAGAAAATGACTTGGACTCAAATGGATCCAATCCGGTCTGACTTAATCCGGAGGCTCAGGATCATCTGAATGAAGGGCTCTGATGTCCTCATCAACTCCTCTCGAGTGGGAAAAACTCGACTCCGTCGAGTACAGGTCTGGCCGGCTGTCGTACTGCTCCAGAAGATTGGGGTCAAGGCGCTGCAACTGGGCTCTGAAAATCCACGTCACGTCAGACTTTGGTCGACCTTTCCACCGAATAAGGTAACGTTGATAAACACCATTCCTGGTTGACATAACCTGCTCATCCAATATATGTTCTATTTATTCTCTGCATGCATGAAATTTGGAAAGTGGTGGCTCAACAACAGGTAATAGGCCAGAGGTATATTAACAAAGGGGTTAGAAAGCATAAATGTTGGCTTTTTGTATGGGACTAAATCTTTAATATTAAATGTCGCACTAATCCCATAATCATCAGGAAGATCCACAACATAGACATTCTAACGAATTTTCCATAGGAATTCGAACGGTATCGTATTATAAGCTTGCAATTTCTTGAACATTTCCGAAGAAAGTCGTTCAAGCCTAATTCTTATCATGACACAATCTCTTTTACTTAGCTCTTTATAACATCCATGTAAATCAGCAAGGAATTTATATTTTAAGTTATTAAAGTGAATAAAATTACTGATTTCTTGATGCAATGAATGTGGATGTGATACAAATGATTGTGCAGACTTAGAAACTCTATACTGATGAGACATAGGAAACAGGTCTATGGGTTGCCTAGGTTTGTAATCATGCACCACATCGAATGGACTCATGCCTATGGACTTGTTTACCGAACTATTATATGCAAACTCAACTATCGGTAACATTAAATCTCAAGTCCTAGCATATGCATTCGGGTTGAGCCTATGAAGTGGAAGGTTGGGCAGAGATGCTCCGAAAACTAGATCAATTGTGTGTTGGATATCATGCATTGGAGAAAGTACATCCAAAAGATCATCAAGGACTACATCATGAAACTCCTCTAGAATGGGAACTACTACGGGAAAATGTTCAAGGTTGGACTCCGCATTGGTATCTTTAGCCCCAAGTGCCAACTTAGATGATTGATTCTCAATATCTTTCACTACCTCTTCCACAGTAGTGATGTAAAGTGGCTTGGTTGTACTTGGGTCAATAGTCTTCCTTTGGAAAACATTTTGGACAAATTCTAATCCTGTGGGTTCGTCTTCAAAGTTTTCTACATAGTTTTTTATATTTGGTTCATAGACTTCTTCGACATATTCGGCCTCTTGGTTCTTAACTTTTGGTTCAGTAATCAGGTAGGTCTTAGTGGAACATTGGGACGCTATGTGGCCGAATTGTTGACATCTAAAGCATTGGGTTTGGTGCCTAGGAGAATGGGGAATGACTACAGATAGTACGACCAAACCGATTTTAGGTTGGGCTGCAATAGGGATTGGCAGTTTAGGGGTCCTCGAATTTCGCATGAGCTCACGGATCTCTTATTTGAATTCCTCGTGTCCAATCCGCATGACAGCGAACTGTTCTATGAGAGATCTATAAACGTCGGAATTTATGGTAGCTACGGAGATTTTAGGTTGATTGAAATAATACTCCCTATCACTACGGGTTGGCATGCAATGACAACACTAGGTGATGATATGAAATGTAGTGTCACTAATGAAACCATAATAAATATGATGCAGGACAACCTACTAATGCAATCTATTATGATTTCAGAGATCATCAAGTTTTTATAAGAATAACTTAAAGTTTAAATGTTACTGATTTTTACTTTGCTTATTCAGAATTAAGGATTAAGATTATTCAATTTAAGAAATTAGATTGTAATCAAGTAGTACAGTTGTTCTGATCCTAAATCAATCCGATCGAAAAATATTGAGAAATGTCCAGTTGCTAGGGTGTGCTAATTTAATATCTAAATTTTAAAAGGGCGAATAGGATGGGTTTGAAAGTAGGAGTTCTATGTTCTGAATTTTGATAGCAAAAATAAGTTTCAAGAATATGGCTTTTATGTAAGAGAACTAGAACATAATTAAATGACCAAGCCCAAGAAAAGTAGAAACCTATCACCTGTCGTTCAGCAGGCGACCAGTGTCGTTCGCTCGTGGGCGATGATCAGGAGTGCGGTTGTAGCTGACGAACCTTTCAATTAGCTTTAATTGGCTTCAACTTGAGTTTGATCACAGCAAATCGGTGAGTTTGCTGAGCCCTCAACTTGAAGAGGCATGCAGGTTTTGTAGGCCTGAGGGATTGGGCCTCAGAAGATAAATAAGCGGCCTGTTGTCGATGGTGTGGTGGGCTGGTGAGTGACTGGGGTGCGAGTTGAGTGGGCCACGCCCTATTGGACCCGAAAGGGGTAGGCCGGGACTACAGTGGGATCACTGTGGTTGTAGTGAGGAGGGGGGTTTCTGGTGTTGGGAGGATGAAGGAAGCGAGGGTGGCGGATGGGGGTAAGAGGGGACGTGTGCGAGAGAGGGAGCGGTGAGCTATGGGTGGGGAGGCGGCGGTGAGTGGTGGAGGGGGCGCGGCAGCGGTGCAAAAGATGGGGAAGGGTACACGGCTAGGCAGTTGAGCCGTGAGGAGGAGAGGGCGGCGTGCGGCCAGTGGAGTCGGTCGGTGGTGAGGAAGATGGGAGGGGGTCTACGAGGAGGCCGACGACATCAGCCGGTGGGGGGCGGTTGATGAAGGGAGGTGGGCGGCGGCATCGACTCGAGCACCGGCGGGGTGGTGGCCTCGGCTCGGGCACCGGCGGTTCGGATGGTGGACGACGAAGGAGGAGGGGCTCGGAGGCGACGACGCTCGACGATGGAAAGGAACCGTGAGGGAGCGGCGGCACCTCGACGGTTCGACGAAGACGGTGGCGAAGGAGCCGAGACGACGGCAGCGACGGCGGGGCGACGACAGTAGCGGCGGGCCAACTATCGAGGAAGATAAACAGGTGCCCTTTCTCCTTTTTTTTCTTTTTCTTTTTTTTCTTTTTTTTTTGGGGAACCTTTTTGGGTTCAGGTTATCGAGTTCGGGTTATCCAGCGCAACCCACTCCGATACCCGTTATCGTCAGCACGTGCAGTTCATGTGCATGGGTTTTTTTTTTTCGGACCCAGATTATCGGGTTGTGGGTTAACAGCTGTAAAGCTTACCCGTTAAGCAACTTTCAACCTCCCGATGGTTCGGGAGGGCTCTTCGACCCTTGAGCGGCGGCTGTGAGGCGGGGCTCCGATGGCCGTGGCGAAGGGCGGTGATCTCGGTTGGGGTTCCGTAGTCCGTGGCGACGAGAGGTGGCCGGTGGCACAAGGGGTCTTCTCCGGCCGACTGTGGAGCACGCGGTTGGAACCCTTGGCGGCGTTGCTAATGAGGGATGGGCAGATCCCGATGGTGCTCAATGGAAAGGGAAGCGGCGTGCTCAGTGAAAGAAGCAGCGACTGACAGTGAGACAGAGAAGGTGGAGCACAACGAGAGATACTGCGTGGCAAAGGCGAGCGGGTTGGGGGTGGCCTCAAGCGCGATGACGGGTGGAAGGAGAGAAGTAGCCGCAGGGATTTCCTTTTTTCTTTTTCTTAGTGAAAACCGAGAAGGGAAGGGAGGTGGATGGTGGAAGGGGAGGCTGCACAGCGGGGGCGACGGTGGTTTCAAGTGGCAGCAGCAGCAGACGTGGAGAACAAATTAGGGTGGTCCGTCCAAAAATAGAATCCCGAGCTTTGGCAACAGAAGCAAAGCCGAGACTCTGATACCAAGCTGATGGCGGACAACTGCAAAGGAAGAGGAGGAAGAACAAGGGAGGGAGAAGGAAGAAAATGTTATAAAGACGCAAGAAGAAGAAGAGAAGAAGAGGAGGAAGAAGAACAAGAGGGAGGCTAGGATTTTTTCATTCAATCATCAATTACCTCATACATGAAAAGGATGATCTTTATATAGACCTTACATCTTGACCAAATCAAGTAATCAATTGACCAAATCAATCAATTGACACTGACTAAATTTGGACCCTTACATCAATTAATCCCTTACCAACATTGGTCCACTAAATTGACCCAATTACATAAACCTAATTGACTAATCTAATAACAAAATAACTGACCAAATTGACTTGACTAAGACAAAAACAAATATTGCAATAAAAGAAAATGACTTAGACTCAAATGGACACAATCCGAGTCTGACTCAATCCGGAGGCTCAAGATCATCTGAATGAAGAGCTCTGATGTCCCTATCAATGCCCGACAAAACCCGTGATGCTGAAAAGGGAGGTAAAAACATATATACAAGTATCAAAAAAAGACCTGTATTCATTTATAATTTTCCAACTTGACATTGGCCATCGATAGGAGCTCCACTGTTAGGTTTGTGTAGAGCTTTTGAACTCGTTCAAGTTCTACTCTAAGCCTTTGGGCCTGCCCAATAGAATGGCCATAAGTTACTAACAAGAGAAATTGCATGGTGCCAAATCTATGATAAACACAGATAACTGAACTGGCACATAGATTTCGTTAAGCATTTCGGAAGCTTAGTTAAGAAAAAAGTCTGCAGAATTTATAGATTTGACCTTGAGAGAGAGCTCTTTCTGCATCTTCTCATAGTGCAAACACCTGAAAAAGTGAGAGACAAGGGAATACGAAAATTAAAATCCTTCAGTTAAATTGAGAGCTAATATGTTCTTATGGAATTGTGGAACATGCACGGCAAACAGCTCAAGAAACTTCAACATGTAATAGTTTCTAAAAGAAAAGCTCCTGCATGTAACCACCATAACAACCGTAAGTGCCATGAGCTAGCATTGGCACTTACAGGTCGAATAGGTGTGCTAATATTGTCTAACAAATTATCCGATCTGCAGAAGATTAATAGCTATATCAAGCAAGCAACATATAAAATAGGAAAGAGAATATGAAAATCTAGGAGCATTGCTCTCTCCAGAAACAAAATTGCTTCTGTTTTACCCACTCTGCATGAATCTTCTTATTTTCCTGCATCATAGCTAAAATCTGTGCTCGCCGCTGTCCAACATCATTACCAAACTGCCAAAAGAATTGATAGAAATCAGCGATGTTATTCTTGGCTTCCAAAAAATATCCATTATTTTTCTTCCTATCATGCATACATGCATTTTTTTTGTTTGTAGGTAGGTGCATACAAGGTTTTTTTGTTCCCTCCAATCTGGAGGGTCATATTATTCAATTTCAAGGCTGAAACTGATGAACAATAGTTCAAATAACTATGAAGGAATTTCTTTCATCACTTCTATGTTGAAGTGGAGCCAATATACTTTCCACATCATCAATACTAAAGTCTTTTGCTCCAAAGGTTCCGATTATTTTTATTTTTTTCCACTCAAAAGGGATATTTTGCAGGGCAGAATTCAACTGCTGATGACTTAGTAGGCAATTAAAATTATTGGGAATTATGGGCATGGAGACCATTTTGCAGGACATTGAAAAGATAAATGGCCATCATCCTACCTTGTTTTGCTGACTGAATTTTTTTACAATCCCAGCTTCCTTTTCACAAGACAGAGCCTGCCTTTTCGGCCGTTCAAATCCTGCAATAATCTCACCTCTCCTTTTCTCTATCAAACCTGTTTCATATGTCACAACCAGCATAAGTTTCATGCAATGAACATCTGTTTTAAAAGTACAAGATGTACAGGAAGCACCTGTTGCAGAACTGGCACTACGGTTGTGCATATATTCTCCCTGTGTTGAGCATGATGCGGCACAGAGTCCAGTCACAACCTGGATGGTTGCTGATAGGATAGAGGGATTCTCTCTTGGAACTTGTGGAGCTCTAGGATTCACTACTACTGGTCCTACACTGCATCCTGAGGGAGGCAGTGGATGGAGAGCAGCATTAGGAGCTCGGGCTATACGGGAAAAGTTTTTGGAGTAACCCACCAAATGGCAATGACACTCCCTGCCAATATCAAAAAAGAAAAGTACAGAGTGTGTGAGAGCGAGTAAGAGGGGGGGATGCATAAGACACCTCTGCCAGGATATTGATAATAAAGTAGTAAAATACTCTTCTATGAATCAAAGAAGTTTTCAATTTTTTTTATAAAAAAAAGAGGTAGAAGGATATAAAGTAATATCTCCAATATAAGGATAGGAGGTATAGAGAATGGAGATAAAACAATTAGCAACATACACAAACACTGATATTCTTATATCACAATTAGTTTTGAAAGCTTAACTTGTTACTAATTCTTAGAAAACACTTACAATTTGTAATGTGAAAAAGAAGGGATTAACCACATTTAATTAAAAAAGGTTCTACCCGTTTTCTTCAGCCTTGCTTCTACTATACTATAGTTCATTTTAACAATAAAAGATAGCGATAAGCATGCCTTGAAGCCTGGGATTTTGCAATATACCTTCACCAGCTGCCTTTGTGCTAAAGTCGACATATTCTATGAGGTTTCAAGAATAAAGCAATCAAGTCACGCCACCAAATAATCTCACATGGCAGTGCATGAGTCTTTCTTCTATTTTCATTCTATGGGTATCATCTGATCCAGAGTATGGTACTAAAAGCTCGATAAATGCATGGTGTGATCCCTAAGAGTTGACAATTTGGAAAAACAGATAAAATTCTTTTAAGAACAAGAAATGAAGAAGAAGAGCGGTTTATTGACGGGAAAAAGACCTTAAAAGTGGGCATTGGAGGTTGCAATTTTCAAAACAATCAAGTAGTCCAACTATCCTGACCTAACTTTGTCCAAGGCAGTTTATGTTATTTTAAGTTGAGAAAATGCTCAGGCCAGGCATTTTGACCCTGATTTTAAACTTCGGAGTTCAGGTCAGAGCCACAACTCAATTTGGGCCATGAATATGAGCAATTAAATTGATCAGGGAGGTCCGTGACAATATATTCTTCAAGGCACAGGATAACCAAAAAATTAAACTAGGCTATTCGATAATAATCACACAGCCAAAATAGACTTCTCAAACACTCTAGGGAATCAAAATTAAAAATCAATCAACTAAATCCTTATATAATAGTGATCTATAACCATAGAACTACACCCTTTTCTTTACTGGTGCCTCATTACACCCTTTTCTTTACTGGTACCTCATTGTCATCATCTCTCTCTTCCCACTCCCCACCCGTCACACCCTCTCTCTAACATTCTTTGAGGATAAATGAGTGATCTACATTGTCCATTGTACTCTACCTATCTCAGAACATAACGGGGAAAAAGAAAATCAAGTTCTTTGGGTAGTCTAAAGTCATATAGTCTCATAGATTAAACAAATCATTTGTTATTTCTCTATAAAGCCCTTCGTCTAGTTACAAGAATGCAAATGTAGCATAATACACTTGAAATTTTGGTTGTAGACATGATGTTGTAACCATGACGAATGATGTGGATCATCTGTTTGGATGTCTGATCTCAAATTATAAAAAAACACATGCAACTAATCACAAGTATAGCTTCTTAGGGTCCACTCACCATCTTCATCCATGACCATAGTGTTTTATCAGAGTTTAGTGGGGTTGTTCTCCCACATTCTCTCTCTCTGTTTCAGCTCTTGACCAGTTGATTAGGTCATGTGAAATAACAAATGGTCTTAGGTTCAGAAGTGCCAGACAGCTTAGAGTCGGACAGAGCCAACCCCCTGGTGGATCTTGTCAAGGTCAGGTTAAGATTGAGACCGAGAAGGTAAGAGGATCACTTCAAACCCAAGCCCAATGACATCCAATCACCACTCCCATTGGACATGCAACTTGAAATCCTGATTATGTTTTCCATTCAATTCTCCATATTTAACAAAGATGAAAGCAAAGTTCTAATTTATAAATAACCAACAAGCTCATACATGAGGTCAAAGCGGTGGTCATGATGTATTGAGACATGTACTAGATGTTATGCAAAAATAAGGCCCAGAGAAATAAGAAGCACTTGAATATAAAACTGATAACCATTTCAGTAGAACATTACCTTTACCAGATTAAATTAAACTTGTTATTTTTCATTTGTCTTTGTTAGATCCTAAGCTGATGCATGGAGTGTTATTTGGAATGGGATAATAAGATAAACAGAAATACAAAACATTGGTGCATGTTGATTGTACAGTAGTGGAATGGTCACCAAAGTAGAAAGTGAGCTAGAGCTTAGAGAATAGAAAGGATGCATTAGTTTTCAGCCACAATAGTATGTAAGTATAGTAAGCACATCCCATGACATTGCACAAGGACAGTTTTTTCACGAGGAAAGTACCAAGCATGCGAAACTTCATAACGAGGATGCAAAGTGATGAGCTAAAAGATGAGAATTTAGAGATGATGATGTCCACAAACAAATGGGGATGCATCCCCCTCAAATATTACCATAGAGATCATACGTAAAAGTATTTCTTAATAAACAATCAGAAGCACTAGTTGGTATGAGTCTTTACTGAAAAGTTATCATGATGAATAGTAGATGAGATAAAAGCTTGAGCTTCAGAGCAGATAATGCCGTTGAAGAAAACCACAATCATCTTTTGAATCCTAGATATGCATAGAGATTCTTGATTGCTGGAATGAACACATTACTATTGTCACAATATGTGATGGTGGGTGTAACAGATGTAAGTTTGGTCTGCCGTACCGGTTGGTACAGGCCGGTACGTACCGGTACCAGACAGAACCGGTACGGTATAGCTATATTTTTCAGTTCCGACCATTCGCAATCCGTACCGGTCGGTACCGGCCCGTACTGAATCGGCTTCAGTCCGAACCAGTTCCAATTTTTTTTTGGCTTTTGGCCCGAACCAGCCAAACCAGTACGGTACCAGCGCTCACCGGTACATCGATACGAGCGCCCACCGGTAGGTCGATACGGTCGGTCCGGCGGACCTTGGATATAACACTCTCATGATCAGAAAATCATAATCAAGCAGTCTTGGCATATGGTGCCATCAATTATCATTTTTATTATTCTCCTTCTCAAGTAGATACCTTTCAGCTTTCCAATGATTATCTACTGGCACACTAACCATATTAAGAAGCTATATCATGTACACCAGAAAAGCACTGCAAGTTTCCCTAATTAGCATGTTCCCTAATTTACAGAAGAGATAAGTTTTACATGGAGGATGTGTGTTAAAAATTCTACATTTTCATACAAATATACTCCATGAGCAATTAGCTGGAACCAGAGCGTACCAATACTCATAGGTCATTTCCCTCAAGCGTGATTCAAGTTTTTGATAAAGGGTTGACTTTTCGAAACTTTGCTTGTCATGTGTAGGTTTAATAAAGTTTGCCTCTAGTACACCTGACAAACCCAAAAATTTAGAAAAAAATCAAGTAATCAGGATGAGTTCACACAGAAGAATGAAAACAGTAATACCCATTTGACCAGTTTAGGCAAGTTTGAACTAACAAACTTCATATAAATAGAAGCTAGAGCCTTGACAAAAAAAAGCATAACCTAATGCTAACATTGTGTAAAACATTCATTATTTCAAACACTTACCAGCAATACCCCTACCTTTGCTGCCTGTAGAGTTAACAACTTGGCAGAAAGGCTGAAAAAATAAAACACATGATTACAAGGGGAAAAAGATGAAAAGAATATGGATTCACAAATAGCAAGATGAATTGTAGAATATACAATCATTATCCCAGATACATAAACATTGAGAATAAAATTTGAACAAATGTTCATCTAGAATGGCTTCGTGGCAAGCAAGATGGGCCTAATGATAAAACCTCAAACTAGCACTGTCATTAACAAAGTTTCTTTTCATGAACTTAAAAAAACATCAAAAAAGTAAAAAGATATGCACAAATCCAAAATGGAGGAACAAACTACAATCTGAGGCTCAAAACCCAGAAAATTAATTATACCTCTCAATGCAGAGAAGCATATGCTATACTTGCTCCCAACCCTTCTTTGGATGGGGACAAAGTGCTGTCATTGTCTTTCCTCAAACTGTGACCATATTATAGATATTCTTTGGACCGTAAACTACTATATGCCTTAAGTACTGCTATACTGTTAAAATATACCAAAGCTGTTTAATACGAAATTTCATGCCAATTTTAAACAATTAACCGATTGGAATGTGAAATTAATCATGCAAAACCTGTTAAGTCTTGCTAGCTGAGTTAGATAAAGCAGATACCAAATCTAGAAGCATCTTCAGAGTGTATCCAACAGAAAAAAAAAAAAAAAAATTAAAATGACAACTCAATAACCTACTGAGTAAATCAAAGATCAGACTTCAGCTTTCATAATTCACATCAAACCTAGAAGTTTTGTTATATAAGTTGTTCAGACTTCAGAAATGTTAGTCAAGTTGAATACATCCACAGGTGACAAATATAAAAAAGGGATAGTCAAACAATCAAAACCACATAGAGAAAACACAAAGAAAAATTAAATAGATTAGGGATATAAAGGTGCATCTTTTTTCCCCTAAAAAGAAGCTGAAGTTAGAAATTTGAATGAGATAGATGGTACAAACAACAGATAACAAACAAAAACAGAGGCTAAAGTATGTCTTTGGACGACACGTAAGCACCTAGCAGGCATTAGGTCAATCTTAAATACTAGAGGTGAGCACAAACATATTCAATTGACCCTAGCATCCTAATACCCTTATGAAACTCAAGTTTGACTATATACCAAGAGATTTCCACAAGAATGATGGTATGGTTCATTCATCAATAAAGAAGGTGACAATGTTTGGATTAAATGGGATCATATGAGGGGAGGCAAAACTGCTGCTTCTAAAGTATAAACAACAAAATCCACAAGAACACTTAGCTAAGATGAAGGGTCCATAAGCATAAACAAACGTCAATGGAGTTGATGAATCAAATGAATAATTCTGGCGATAAGGCAAGTCCTCAAGAAAAATAAAATGGCATGAGAAAACATAATGGAGCCGATGTAGTAGCCATAGATGTCAAACGTGTCAACGAAGATGACTATGGAGATGTCTTAGCAAGTAAGTGCTAAACCAAAAACGAGCCTTAAGCTGCAAATAGATATGCTGAAATGATAGCCTTCACTCTTCACAAAGTTGTACTGTGAAATGAAGATCTTGATGGTGTCAACTGCAAATTGAGAAGATGTATGACATGGGCTACCAGCTGGCATAGTTGGCTGACAAAGTTAACTGGCAATGGAACAAGCTGGTTAAAAAAGTAAATTAACACTGCTGTCTGATCAAGTGAATTGGAAGCAGTGCACATATGAAGTGAAATTGAAACCATATGAAGTGAAATTGAAACCACATGCAGATGATGTTAAGCATCTGCATGCAGCAATCAATGCAGCGAATGGCTAAAGAGGATCAGTTCTAAAGCAGGCAAAGCTGAACTTAGAGAAGCCATTAATGGCCTCCTCAAGCGGCCCGAAAAGTAACTGAGACTCAATGCAACCAACTAGTGACTGATGTAGGTTTGACGATAAACCAAGCGTGCATGCGGCAAATCTTTTACATGAAAATTTTTGATGAGCTGTTACAAGAACACTGAAAGCACTTTCGAAATAAATTAGCAGAAGCTAATAAAATTGCAAGTAAACTTCTGTTCAGAAATACAGATGTAATTTTGACTCACAATCAAATTAAGGTATTCGTTGCTACGAAGCTAAAATGGAAGAGCAAGTCTCACCAATATAAGACGATTTCTATGGTATATGTTAAATCCATGAACATTAACTTCCAGGGCACCCTCCAGGAATCCGATGGTTGTGATGACCTCAGCCTGAATTAAAGGAGAAAAGAAAACAGAGTAAATTTTGAGAATTGGAAACCTAGCACTTAATTATGTGTGTGTGTGTGTGTATTATAATAAAGCAACAAGAGGATACCAGCAATGTACTTTTACATCCTTATTTTTACCAATAAATGATGTTTATTGTTATAATAGAGAAAAACACATTCTCCATGGTTGAACCTAAGGTGGTTTTGTCTGATTCAATGGTCAAAATCATGTATCCATAATCAAGGCTTTCTTTGACACATGGTTCCGATATTCACAGGATAACCTTGATGAGTCTAAGCCTAGAACCTTGAATCCTAAGAAAAATCATGAGGTTGTGGTTAACCTAGTTAAGGAGGTTATTGCAATGATTTGGTGGTTGCAGTTGTGGTTGAGCGGGTAAGCCTTTCATATGTTCTAGATTAATTGCAGATTATCCTGCTGGACTATTTAAAAATGTATTTTTCCCATATCTTAATGTTTCCAAAACCTTGTTCGGATGCACATGTCAGGAGTTATTTGCTTTAAAACGGCCTATAATTTTTTATTACCAAAAAATTCTATGATTGTTGAAGAGCATATGAAAGTCAGCACAATAAATTGAATTTTTGGAATCTTTCTAGCTCGGCAATATCCACTCTCCAAATAAAAAAATGGCAGAAAGGTGGAACCAACAAACGTGAGAATCTTCTGCACATTCATGCTTGAGTCCTTGATAACATATTCTCAGCAGTTCTATTGGGTATCAGATAAAAGAAATTGAGACAATATCGACTGAAATGTTACAAATAAGATAAAGTCTTTGTGTATTTTATCCCATTTACTTTCCATCATCACAAAAATGTTATCTGATTTCACAACTTCAGTCATTTGGTTTCAAACATTATTACAAAGAAGAGAAGATATGAAGAACTAAATTTCTAAAATGATTTCTGTCATTGTGGACATGAGCCTGGTAACTGAGATGGGATCATAGTCCTGATTGTTCAACTTCATTCTAGATAAGAGTTTTATCTGAGAGAAGCATACAGACAGTGATGCAGTATCCCTTACTAAACAAGAATGGCAGATAAAGATATGTACATCCACTCCAAATAATTTTGATAGGCATGATTATGTCTATGGATATTCTGGGATGGTTACTACCCACTTTCAAGATACTTCTTTTTCTTTTTTCGTGTTCTGAAAGCATATAAGACATAGCTAGACAAGCAATATAACTGAAGAAAAAGTGCAGACATTAAGGAAAATGCTAAGTCCAGGGCAAACCTCTGTCCTTCCCCCAACTTGTGGCATATACTTGATGCATTCACAATATCTAAGATCACTAGCTATATGGTGATGCTCAATTACTCGCCCACGCAGAATAATTTTAAAAAATTTGGGCAAGTGTAAATATAAGATGGAGGAGTATGCCTGTAAGATTTTAAAGGCAAAAGTTAACAGAAAATTATATCAAAAAAGTTTTAAAAAAAATCCAGAAAATGAAACTTAAAAGTTTAGACCTTACTCGCAAGGAGAAACGGAGTCGATTTGCAATATGATTTTGAGTTAGCATCTTTGAAATGCTATTAGTTTGCACAGGCTTAGGTGCTCCACTGATCATAATATCCTGCAACCGAAAAATAGAAGGGCATTTTAATAAAACAACTCTAATATACCCAATTGAGGAAGAAATTGCTACTTCCCTCGGAAACCCAGCTGGGATAATAGATACGAAATTGTGTTCAAATTTAGGCAAAATAACAAGAAAACAGAAGATTTGTTATATTAATATATATGTCAAAATGCCGATGACAGTGTGTGAATGTGCATGTGCACTTGCTTAAGTGCATGTATGCATGCAAGTCACATGTGTGACGTGTCTGTGAGCATGGGTATCTGTATTCATGATAATTCCATTTTCACAATAAATTAAGTGTATAAAAATTCCAGCAACTTTTGGAATAAATCATTGCATAAATAAAAACCACAAGCTTAACCAACTAGAATCATCCTAACAATTATTGCAATACTCATGTAAAGGAAAAATAAATTCCACTTATTAGAAGGTAAACAACATTTTGCTGACCTCTGTATCAGATTCAAAATCAAGTTCCATCTTCCCCTCATCATTGAACCATAAATTGTACACAATAATTTTTGTACCATGGTGCCCCATGTCATTGAACTGCACAGGATATGAAGGAACTGCAAGATTAATGTTTGGACAAGAAAAAAGGAAAACAAAGAAAGAATTTAGAAACTAATGTACATATCACTAGCAATCCTGCAAATGAATTTTCTCGAAGATAATGGAACCTTAAGAAGTATGATTTTGAGTGCTTGGATATAAGTTCAGTTGTCAAATGAAGAATTAAAAGAATTCATCAGGAGAACAAGAAATAGAATGAAGAAACAGTATTATACAAATATATAAGGCCTTCATCACCTTGAATAAACTGCTGTCTAGTTAGTAAGGTTGCATCTTTACTAGCCACCCTTTTTGTGGTTGGCTCAGGTATGAAGACATTTGATATGTGTCAAAGTTCAGGTTTAAGAGCACTACAAACCACTGACAGTAGATATATGGTCCCTAATTGGTGCTTTGTTTATACTTTATACACATTATAAGTGACATAAAAGTGAGATGAAGGCACTGCAGTCATTCCAGACCTAATCACTTTCAAAAGATTTGATTCAGAAGCAAGATCTTTATGGCACCATTAAGAAGTACCAATGGCAAACTCTGTTTTTCTTCCTTCCTTATGCGGCCCTTTTGTCATGCACATTTCATGTGGTTGCGGAACACCATTCTCCTCTCTATTATCCCTTCTTCCTCCTTTCTCTATTTGTCTTTTTTTTCTTTTATCTCTTTCCCCCTGAGACACTCTCAAGAGTAAAGTTTATAGCTGAAGGAATCCCTATCAATAATAACTAAACATTTCAGCTATTACTTATTTTTAGATTTATCTTTAAACATCCTGGGTCATCTTCTGTTTGTTCTTGCTCGATTTCTAATATTTCATTTACTAGTGTAACATTACGAGCAAGATATTTCCATGTGTCGATAATTTAGAAAACATTTGACAATTTTATATGCTTCTACATAGTAAAATGCAACGTTTCATGCATTCAACAGGTTAGAACCGAACAAAGAGAAAACATATATGCAGCGTACATGCTTTAGGAGCTCATCTTCTGTAGCAAAAGGGGACCATTTTAAGAGCATAGACAAATTGGAGGAGAATTGCTTTTGACCATGTCGGAATAACCTTTTAAATACATCACTGGATGGATCAAATCTGTAATCCACCTACAAAAGCAAAATAATTTTATTGTCAAGCAAATATTTTTCTAAAATCATCCATAATTACAAATATTTACAAGACAGTTGCTGACGGGAACAAAAGAATTAAATTAAGGACTTCATTAGACTCTTACCAATGGTACAACTATGTCATTGCAACCTGTCCGTCTTAGAAAGGTATAGGAAAGCAGTCCGACACTTTGAGTCAATTCCCTGAAGGCAGAGAAAATGTTCAGTCAGTTAAGAAATGAAGTTTGAAGAAGAGTATGGTGCAAGTCTACCATGTTCGAACATGCTTTAGAAGACTGAAAGGCAGTGCACATAAAGTGATTAATGCAGATAGTGCTACCTTAAGGAAGAGACCGGACATCTAGATTTGTTCTTGGATTTATTAGATTTAGAAATGAAGTTTGAAGAAGAAGAAGAAGAGGAAGAGTATGGTGCAAGTCTACCATGTTCGAACATGCTTTAGAAGACTGAAAGGCAGTGCACATAAAGTGATTAACGCAGACAGTGCTACCTTAAGGAAGAGACCGGACATCTAGATTTGTTCTTGGATTTATCCCTTGTTTGTACAGCTCATTTTGTTGAACGCAAGGACTAAAATAATGCATATTGTGCTCACGGCTGTCAGGGCCAACATACTACACATGTAATTATGTATCATGTTGACACTCAGCAACATAGGTGCAAAAGGTACAATGGTTTATAAAAAATTTCAACTTACATGCTAAGATATACTGCTTTCTTTTTTTAACATGGACCAATTTTAACTGCTCTATGATGCTGTATAGAAATATTTTAAGGATATACCATATTTTTGAACAAAAAAAAAAGAAAATGCAATTTGAGGATCACGAATCATTCTAAATATCTATGTTGATTGCTGTTTATTATGAATACTCCATAAACTCAATTGTTTGTCATATAAGCTAACATTTGACAATATTTTTACAAAACAGCAGCATAAATAATCTCAAAATCCATTTTAGAAGCTGCAGAGGGACATGAAACTCTGTGATATCAACACTGTTAGACAAATTGTTTGCACTATGAGAAGACCTTCTCAAAGAGGATACAAAACCCTGACCTGACATATTAGTTTGTACTTTGTACCTTTAAACTAGTTTGACGTGTGTGTGGGAAAGCAGAGACAAAAAATAGCCTTGCACACTTGTATCTTACTAATAACCTCACAAGACTATCTAGAAAGTTGCTAGCCTATCTGTTGTGCCTTGACAGTTGAATGACATATCTTGGATGAAAGAGATGCACCAAGGATGGCTGAAAAAGAGGCACAAGTGTTATAGATAAACCACATAAAGTAGATCCTTAACATCAAAATAATTCATCAATGTATGAACATAAAAGTAAAATTGTCTTCCCAGTTTCTCCCAGGCACATTTTATCTTACTCAACATTATTGTGAATTGGTGATCTCTTAGAGTTATAAAAAGAATATTTATATTTTCTGAGATTGGGTTTGTAGAAATTTGAGATTCTTAAACTAAATATATGCTACTTAGAAACTATATTAGTACCAACATCTCAATATATCAATAGTATAATTATATCATATCAGACCCCTTGTCTGAAAAGTAACAAATTTGTGCCTTAAAAATAGTACAGATATAAAATTTAGTAGAATGAGCCATAAGGTTCTGAATTATTACCTTTCATGCTTGCTGCGGGTGAAAACAATAACATCTGCCCCAAGTCGCATAGTGCTAGTCTTGAAACCATTTCCATCTGGCCTACATTCTGACCAATTAGTATAACTACAAACTAGTATAATGATAAATATAACATGTAAAATGATTGGAAAATGATCCATACATTGTCCAATGGAAGAACATGGTTGCTTATCAGAAAAACCAAAGCTCATGCAACGCCGCAAGGATTCTGGATCCATCCCACCTCCATCATCTTAAGAAAAACCCCCATTAGATGTGGAAAATTCAGTAAACACACTTAAAAAACATAAGATTGAAGTAGAGACGATCATAGGCTGGGCCGTGGGCCTAAACTTTATTCATTTTTTAATCAGACTTTAGGCCAGGCTTATGTAAAATTTGATATTTTCGGTGCCTAAGCACGGCCCATGATCAGCTTTAGATTGAAGATACAAGAGCCACAAAAATAATATACTTTTTTTCTTGGTAAGACAAAGCAAAGAGACAAGCACCTTGAATCAGCAAAGCAGGATTTCCATTTCGTGGATTTGCAATTTTATCTATAATGACAAAGGCAGCACCATTTTGTATCTATTCCATGGAAACAACATAAGAGAAATTTAAGCAGATTATTGGAGTACAGAGTTGTAAGAAATAGTTAAACTGACTTAAGCAAATAGCAACCCTTGGGCAGGCGGATAAAACACACATGGACATGCGTGCGTGCACGAGCACATGCACGCGCACCCACACGCACATGCACTTGTGCACACATGCATAAAGGTGCACATGCAGGCATGCAATAATGCATGCATACACGCACACAATCACACAAGCATAAGCACACACTGACATCTAAGCATGCATGTGCATCACACCCATGCAAAAATGCATGCACTTGCAACCACCATGCACATGCAAGTGCACTCACACATGCGCATGTGCACATGCACACACATGCACTCACATGACGGGTATGGATTATACCACATACACCAACTGAGTACAATATTTAGTTCAATTTTCTATGATATGAAAACTTCTGGGAATCACCTCTAAAAATCAATTTGTAATTAAAAGTCAAAGATCTTTGGTGAAAATAATAAAAGTAGATATCTACCTCGTCGACTGCATTATCAAGAAGTTCAGCTATAGCTGGAATAAGAAATTAAAAAAAAACAATACAAAATTTTGTCAGTGAATTTTGGTGCTACAAGATAAGCATCAATCAAGAAAATCTATGTCACAATAGCCATACCACCAAAAGCCCACTTGTGTGAAGTAGCATTAGAATGGAGGAATTTGGGATGGACACATAAACGATTTTGACCATCTGTAAGCACAAGAAGAAGCATTCATATAATTAGCAAATGTCAACCAAAAGACTCTGAGAAAACAGCAGCAAAGTAAAAGAAAAGTGAAAGTAAAACACCTTGATATGCTAGTCCATGAGCTTGTCTGACTTCGTAATCACCAGCACTCCAGAATTGCCGGCTCAGTCGTGCAGAAATACCACTAAAAGCAGATGTAGGATCGAAACCATTAATATTAGCAGAAAAACTCTGTTCGCTTGCCATTATTGATCTATCTGGTACTCCAACTACCATATCTCGGGCTCCTTTTTCATCAAATCTTTGTGTTACATCACAATTTGTAGGAGTTGATTCATCATTTGCACTAGTATAGTATTCTTTCTCTTGAACAACAGTTGATGCTAAATGAGGTTTATTATCTTTCACATATGCTACTTCAGTTTCCTTACCATTGCATATGTCTGGAAAGCTCATGTCCAAAGTCTGGAAACCAAAAAACAATAAAATCAAACAAAGGGGAAAACAATATAAAGATCAAAATTTAGAAATGAAGAAAATCTGTGGACAATAATTATTTGGCAAAACATGGCACATTTCTAAGAAAACAATATCCTTTCAGAGAGTTTATAGACTAGCATTTCAATTTGAGCAAAGAAGTCAACAATCAATATAACAGTCTTGGAAAGAAAAATGGCACAACTATTAAATGAAAGGTCAAAACTCTCAAGTCTCAAGCCTGAGAAAAGCATATGAACAAAATTTAACCTAGAATAATATATATTTAGCTAGATGTTCATAGCCTAGCGAACCGGTACCGGTCAGTGTACCGGTGGAGATCCGGACTGGTTCGGTACCGGTTCGGGCCGTACCAAACCAGTACCGAACCGGTCTACACGGTTCCCTGCGCGCGGGCACGAGCCAGTGCAGTTCCCAGCGCGCCTGCGCGTTTGGGTGCGCTTCCCTACGCACGGGCACTTTTCCCCGCACCCGATGCAATGCCATGCGGCAGGCGCACTTCCCCGCACGCGGGCTGGCTACCCAAAGCACGAGGCGCGCTACCCCACGCGTGCAGGCGCTTTTTCCCGCACAATGCCTAGTGCAGGCGTGCTTCCCTGCGCATTTCCCCATGCACTTACCCGTGCGGGGGACACTTTGCTTGATAACCAAACCAAAAGTGTCCTTGATAACTTTATATTACAAATACAAGGACACTTTGCTTAAAGTGTCCAACACTTGAAATTAATAGTCCCTTGTAAGGATGGCAATGGACCAGGTATAGGTCAAGCAAGCCATTATCCGTACCTGCCCCATACTTGCCTCATGGCGAGGCAAGGTGAGGCGGGTAGAGTTAAATAAAGTAGGTTGAATGGATCGGATCAGATAAAGCTACAAAATCATTTTTTAACATACAAATCATTTTTTTTGCCTTGAGGAGAAGATTCGTGAAGAGCATGTATATCCGGGTTGGGTTCAGAGTGGGCTTTACAATTACTTGTACCCGCTCCGGTCTACTTCAAGTCGGCTAAACTTGCCCCATTAGGGTCGGGTCGGGTACCTGATGGGCAAAGTAAATTGCTGCCCCTAGTCCCTTGCATGACACTCCAAAAGAAAAGTTCCCAAGTGTCGACAGTTTTTGCTAACATAAACAGGACACTTTAAAGTGGAACCAACTATGTCAAGTTGCGTGGTGCCATTTCCAAGTTTCTCAAAGTGTCAACACTTTTAGAAGCCTTAAAAAAGGAGTGTCCATAGGGCTATAGAAGTGGTACAGGGATAGTTAGGCCTAGTCTAAGGCATATCGGCCTCTCATAAAACAACTTAGGGCTGGTATGCCTGATATTTTGCTCAATAATGCAATGTTTATGTTTCAAAAGTAGAAAGATTCAACAAATAATTAAACCATAGCATATGCAATTTTGTTGATCCAAAACTATAGTGAGAAAATAATTATGACTGATGTACAATTAGTTAGCAGTATAGCAAAACATGTACTGGCACAAAATAAACTTCTAAAGCTAGAGTAGCACAATAAGTATAAGATAGTTGCTAAGAAATAAAACTAGAAGAACCAATATAAACTTTGAAATTTCATAAAAACTAAATGGTAGGTTAAAATATTTAAATAATTTGTGTTAGTTTTGTGACAAAATAACATCAATTTTGCAGCTTATGGTCCATAAGTTAGCCAACACAAGCAAAATAAGTTGGGGGTGGAGGTATATCAAAACGAATCTCTCAAAATCAGTTATAATGAAGAAGTGCTTGGAATGCACGTACTTGGAATGCACGTACAAGTGTAGGATCCTGAAGAAAATCAAAATGGGTGTTGGACCCTAGTTGGGCTCTGGCTAGGGAGCTTTATATTATATTGGATAGTTCAACCAACCTTGGCATATTATTGTGCAACATAATTCTTCTTTTCTTTTGTTTTTTTCTTTAGACATTGTTTATCAAGAAGGCATGATAGTAGTGAAGCATTTCATACAAGCATATACAAATCTCCCTATTTCAACACATAGTGTCCAAATAAAAACACTTATAATATAGCAACCACTTCTTGAACTTCAAAAATCCTAAAGCGCTTCTCAAATCTAGGGCATTTGACTTCCTTAGAATCTACTTTGACCTGGTTAAACCACTTTTTAATCTAAAGTGATTCATTACGAATTCGTGGAGTAAGCTTGCCAATAAGCAAGCAAGGAAAAGTATCACTCTATAGATGACATGATAATCGAACTTACAGTTTTACTATGATAATTTGTGAAACTTCTAGCACATAATCCACATTCATATCCTAAATAAATATGTTTCTTAGGATCTCCGCCATTTACCAATGCTTTTAGGATATCCGAATATGCACCAAGTACACTTCTAGCCAAGGTCTGCCGAACCGAGCCGAACCATCCGGTTCAGCCCGTACCAAGCTGACCCGGTGCGAGATTGGGTCGATTTTCCTCTTTTTTAGGGATCAGCTCCGAACCAACCGGAATCGGTTCCGAACCAGCCGGAATTGACCCGAACCAGCCGGTTCTGCCTTCCTCCCCATCTCTTTTGTTTTAAAGAACTGTTGGAAAAGCTCGAGAAGTTTCACCGGCCTTCCCAACATTCGGATAGTTCCTCCCTTCCCCACGACGAAAATTATACTGATTCAGCACAATTGAAGGAGGATCCGACCCTAAAAAGGTGTGCTTCCTCTCTCCTATTTCATTTTCTCTCTTTTTTTTTACGCCAAAAATACCTCAAAATTTGCAAAATAAG
The DNA here is from genome assembly GCA_025769935.1 of Phoenix roebelenii. NCBI lineage: Eukaryota > Viridiplantae > Streptophyta > Magnoliopsida > Arecales > Arecaceae > Phoenix > Phoenix roebelenii. The sequence goes on along the minus strand of JAOXJJ010000359.1, from coordinate 2,397,446 downwards.
AAGAGATCGTGCTAAAATTTTTGATTTTGGCTTAATTTTATGATATATTATGGATTTATAAATAATCTACGCGATGATATAAAAATTTTTAATTTTTAAAATATATATTTTTAAAATTAAAAATATATTTTTGAATTAAAAAAATATATTTTTATCTGATACAGAAGCGTCCCAACAACCTTGCATATATTCACTACAATCTGAGGTTGAGGCTGAAGTGCACTCAGAAGAAAGTGGAACCAAAGTATATAGATCTGATCCATAGTGCTTTCGTTAACGATGAGGATGATCCTATGATCGGATGGCTTGTAGGCCATAGCAGGAGTCAGAGCTTGATGAGCAAGAATCGCCTCTACGACTGGCCAGTTTTATAGCCAGCGAAGCGGATCAAGGCAGGGCAATAGGCAAATCGCAATATTGCACGCATCCTTCCAGCTGATCAGCCATGGCCACAGGAGTCACTGGAGAGCCGGTCATTACACGACTCCTTGTCCGAGACATCCTCTCAAAGATATGATCGAGAGATGCTTAAATGAGGCCACTACGCTACCGGTCGACTCGATCAGAAGGGCGACATCCATTCTCTCAACATAGCCAGACAGAGAGGGGCACAAAGGATAAGCAAGCAAAGAGGCGTATGAAGGGTAAGTAGGCAGTTACTCAGCATACCAAAAACAAAAAGCACTTGCAGCCCTCCTGAAGGATCCAGTTCACTTTGATTCAGAGACCAAGAGCTGCAGTGATGACAGTTCTAGTGGTCATGGATCTGCTGGCCAGAAAGAGAGTGGAGAACATGAGACCATCGTTTATGAGACAGGCATAGAATGGTCTTCGATTCACCGGTGAGTTCTAATTTACGCATTCTATACAGAATAAAGACCATGATATACGATTTGATAGAGCCCGTGATGATACTATTGCATATAAGAAATGGGCTCTTCGATTCACCGGTGAGTTCTAATTTATGCATTCTATACAGAATAAAGACCATGATATACGATTTGATAGAGCCCGTGATGATACTATTGCATATAAGAAATGGGCTCTTCGATATCATTCAGGAGGACACAATGCAACTGCAGATAAGCTCGCACATAAAGTAGGATCCATTGACAATATCATATTACGAGTCGTATGCTGAAACCTATTACCTGCAGCCACAGGTAGCCCATGTCTAATATAGAAATGGATATGGATATGGTGTAACTGAGGCATCGTCTTCTGATGGCTACTATCCTATGCAACTCGGAGCATCTTACGGGTCAGATTATGCTACCAGCATATTCAGATAAGCCCTTCCATAGCCGTATTATCAGCTAGAGGACACCTCTCAAAGCTAAAGCTTGAGCAAAAGATTTGAGAGTGCTTATAACTCAGAGCGCGTTCGTTATGGAAAACATAAAGACTACAATGTTGCTTAGTTAAAGGGATGGGCTGATACGCCTCGTGAATATACTAATGATCTGAATATCTACGAGAGGCATCGCCACTCGACGAGATTTTAGATATCGGTATATATGTTGTACTTTAAATATATATAATCGATTATATTATTTTATATTTTTTACATCACTAGTTGATATTAGGATATTTAATGTTGTTTATTATAGCATGCAACATCTCACTAATCATTTTATGTTTTGCATCACTTTAAACAACAAGATGCATAATTTAGGTTAAACCGGGATCATAGAAATATCAAAAAATATCAAATTATACTTAAAATCATTAAAAAGGTTAAAAATATGATTAACAATTAATCAAACTCGAAAAACTTTAAGAAAAAATTGGGGCATCTAAGCCTACTGTGTGTCAGTATGGTACCGGTTTGGTACTGTACCGACTCGCCCGTCGACCAGTATGGGTCTCGGAACCGGTTCGGTGGACCTTACTTCCAGCACCGAAAAGTTTCCTCAATTTTGCCTCTCCCAACAATACATGAGCTTATATTTACAAAAGAAACAGCAAAAAGGTAGTCAAATTTAATCTCTACTGATTAAACATAAATCCACAGTAATGAGTTTTGAAGGAACAAATCAGCAACTTGGACAAATGAGGGAGGAAAATAATGTAAGTAGGCGGTCTTTTAGAACACTACAAAGAGAAGTTAAGAACATAAAAAATTGATGTCAATAACAGAACAATAGCTAAAACATTAAATAATATTTACCTTTGTTAAGAATTTTGAACTTAAGTGAGACTTCATGTTGTTTCATGAAAAAAAAGAGTAAAGAGTGAAACAGGAACTTGAAAAGAGATAGAGAGGGGAAAACAAAAAAAACAAGCACAAGAAGAAGAAAAAGAATCAATTCAAGCCTCAATTAAAAACCCGAGAGAACGCCTCTGAAGAAAAGTCACTCATTGCGTCATAATATAAGAAGCAACCCTATAAGAGTCCTAAACAAAAACAACATTGCTATTCCATATAGTGTTACAGCTGTAGATCAATCTTGAATAGGAAAAGAATCCCGAGATTAACTGCGATGGATTCGGAGGCCCGAGATTTCAGCGCCGTTAGCAAATCCCAATCCAGGCCCAAGAATAGTTTCCTCAAATATAAGAAAGACATATTTTTGGTGACAAATATCAAATGTAGGAAGCTTTCGAAGGAATAACGAGGATACGTGTTCTCTTTAGTAGGAATTCCACAGAATTAAATATCGAGGGTACCTAGTTGCCCGCCTATCCTCTTCCCACCGGTTCTCGAGGCCTTCTTGACGAAGTCGAGCCGCGGAATCGGTAGCACCGCCATTGATAGAATGGATTTCTTCGGCCTTTCTTCGAATGGAGGAAGCCATTAGCGGAGGTGGAGGGGAGAGAGAGGTCGGAAACCTTAGAGTTGAGGTTAATTAGCTTCGCCATTCTCTCCGACTAGCCAAGTGGCTCTTGGAGGGGATCGCGGAGGGTGCCAACTCCGTCTAGAATACGGTAATATAAAAGCGTAACCGGGCGATTTTATAGATCCCCTCAGATTTACACTGTGCTATCAGAGGATTTTTAATTTTCTCTTAAATTTTAATTTAGTACAATCAAAATATCAGATTTTAAAATTTATTTAAATTGAATCCAGCTACGAATATCGTTGGAATTGCCACTTCATGACCGATTTATGTTGCAGAAGAGGATGGTGTATCTCACGAGACAATTTCATCCTTATATGACATCATAGGACAATTCCATCGCAACAGCAGATGAAATTTATAGCCAAAATCTGAATTAAATGAATTTAAAAATATGATGATTTAGATTGTACTAAATTAACATTCAAAAAAAAAGAAAATTTTAAATAATTTATAATTTTTACATGATTATTTCAAAAAATTAGCCAAGGTCCTAAATAGAAAATTTCTTGATTTCCACCTGATATTGTCATTTTCTAAATTTTACTTTGAAGAATATTGTCAATGTTTAAGTTAAATTTTATATAAAATATAATATCAATAATATGTCTAGTTGTTTGATGTTATCTATCTTCTATTTTTGGCTCTCCTTATAAACAGTTAGGCTACATTTGGTTGCTCGGAAAAAAAATTATAAATTGATCAAGGAAGAAAAAAAAAGAAATCGAGTAGTTTCACATTTTTTGTTAAACTAATAAAGTTGTAAAGGTAGTTATTGAAAAGGCAGTCAAAATATGATTAAATTATCTTAAATCAACTGCTCATGATTTATTTTCTATAATCATTCTCTTTTAGAGAAAAGATTCTTCCATAACAAACCTTCTTTTCTTTCACTTTCTTGGCAACTAATTTTATTCGTTTCTAGATTGTTGATGAATCACAAAATCATTTATTTCTAAATATGTATGCTTGAAAAAAAACATAGTTATGAAATACATTTGACCAATTTTTTTAAAAAAAAGCTAATAGTTATTTAGGAAGAAAATTTTCTAGAACAAATTTTAATTTAACACTTGTAATTTGTAAGTACAATATTAACCAAAAAAAGAAAAGATTATTTCTCTTAGATTGTGTTTACGAGTGACCAAATCTAGCCCACCCTCGTCAACTTGCATGAACCCACCCACAATAAAAAGATTTGGGATAGTTTTACGTTTTAGGATGGTGATGATTGAATCCTGTTGGACTTAGGTAGAATCAATTAAAGACAATAATATACAAAATATTGATCCATACCCAACTCAATTTGAAATCAGGTTAAAACCTCTCGACTCATACCCACCCATAGGATCATTTTGGATCACCAATTAACCCTAACCTAATTACTTTACAAGATTTAGGATCATTTTGGATCACCAATTAACCCTAACCTAATTACTTTACAAGATTCAATTCTTGATAATCCTAATTTAACCTATCAATTCCAATCTCCATAATTCTTACCATCTAATTTTTAAATGATTCAAATAAACAACCTAAAGTTTATTTTTCTAAAAAAAAAATCCAGCTTTAAGAAAAAAATCAATTACTCAAAAAATTTTATCTAAGAAAATGACTCGATGAAAATTGTTTCCATCCAAGTAGATCGTTACTCTCATAACTCAAGGAGCCACCTCGATGACCTCAAGAAAAACCAACTAGCTCCCAAATCTAATATAATTAATAATTCTCTATCTTGTTAATGTAGTTTGGTATGCTGTTTAAAAAACAAAATATTATAGCGAGCAACAGACATGGGGTGAACAAGATTTTGGGATGTGGTGTATTTTAGTTAGTTTTATTTTTAGTTAGGTTATGTCATATATCTTGAATTTCTAAATTAATTAGGATTATGATGATATATCTAAACTTAAATGTGATTTTTTTTTGTTTGTGATCTTTGTAGACTATGTTTTGCTTCACTTTTTAGTCTTACATGTGAACAATGAATTCAAACTTGGGTGGATATAGGTTTATATAAAATAAACTAGTTAGGTACATATTTATATTTCCTAACTATGTTACAAATAATGAGTTGGGGATGCATTGATTTTTTTTTTTTGACCAAGATCTATGATGAATTTATTTTTTATATTTTTAGTTCTATCTTGTTTATATGTATTTACTTTTCTGTTTTGATGCTTATGAATCTTTTATGCTTTATTTTCAATATTAGTTTATTCTTTAGCATATATAGTTTTATATTTCATTTCCATCTAATACTTTGTTTATAAATTTTTATTTTTAAATTTAATATATTTTGTTTTATGTTAATTTATTTGCATTATAAATGTTTTTATTTTTTATATGTTTAATTCTTTATGCATTATTGTTATACTATAGGAGAGCTCAAAATATTTAAATATTCGCTTTTATTTATTTTATTATCCTTTCTTCAATATATCCACCACTTAACACCAAAAGACCATCACTCATAAAGAAAGGTGAAAGCCCATTTCTCAACAAATCTCACCTCGCATAACCCATGTATATCTATATTTTTTCAGAGAGAGCCCATCTAGTTATTCTCCCTCTCCCTAATTTAAGAGTTTAGATTTTTTCTAATTTGAAGAAGAATAGAAGGGTCAAATTAAATATGTCAAGTCGCACAAGTGAGATATATGGATGTTCTAATAACCTAGATTTCATAGGAAAGAAAAAGGGAACGAACAACTTGTTAATGGCAACCATCCTTCTTTTTCTTATTTTTGTTCATTCTATTTGTTATTAACAAGAACTTGTAATACACTCCTACAAGATTATGCACACCATTGCTGCTAACATTGTCAATGTCCTCATTGGTTTCTCCGTCACTCTATCCTATCAACAACCTTACATACTAAAGCTATGCTTGAGGTATGAGTTCTATTAGAGTGGCTTGGATGAGGTCATGGATGACATCAGGAGGAGTGTGAGTTGTCTAGGCCCGCCACATATCACACATGCAAGCAAAAGAGACGTCCTGCTCTGCCAAGTGTCACACATACAAGCAAAAGAGGTGTCCTGCTCCACCACGTGTCACACATGCAAGCAAAAGAGGTGTCTTGCTCCACCACGTGTCACGCATGCAAAGGGGTAAAGTGGCCGGGATATGGGTTCCACATACAGTATGTGGGTCCCACATACAATACGTGGGTCCCACCTAGGCAGTACGTGGGTCCCACAAAGGGAAGAAAGTCCTAGTCATACTAGGATCATAATTGATTTCAATCCAATTTGACTCAAGCCAAATCTAATTTGGTTAGGGCAAATTAGATATTTTCACCAAACCAATTTTGGTGTCAATTACGGTTTTATCAATTTCAAATCATATTTGAATTTGGTCAAGCCCAATCTCTATTACTCAATCAATTTAAGTCTAATTAGTGATCCAATCACCAATTAACTTCTCCAAGCAACAATTGCTTAGGGCAATCAGTCAATCATATTGACTATTTTACCTCTCGATGATTCTCAATCGTCAATCAGCTATTTGATCAATCCAGAAACTTCTAAG
>JAOXJJ010000359.1:2370706-2390997 GCA_025769935.1 Phoenix roebelenii | reverse complement strand
ACCCCTCTTGCTTATGAAGAATAAATACCATGTTATTTATAATTGATTCAAATACATTTACAATCAACAATTAATTGGATTTAGGACATAATTCCCAACAATATCTACCTTGATTCGATAAGAAATTGAAATACTCTAAAAAAACTGAAAGTACAAACTGATTGAATTGGTAAAGTATCTTATATTAATTGGTACAATGAGTTTTCAAACTTCCACTTGTTCTGGTTCTTTAAAAGGAGAGACACTTTTAAGAAAAACACTCCTAGCAAATTTATCAACCGATATAGATATAAGTACAAAGATTGTATTATAAATTCTAAGGCCTCTTGAGTAGCCTAATACTAAAGAAGTTTTGCTCCTAAACAAATTAGGAAGAAAAATTATAGTACAAAAGCCGTAATGTAAGGATAAAATGGCAAAGTCGTAATTTTGACACTTTAAATGGATCCCCTGTACCATCAGGACTCTAGTTCCTGTAATTTTGAAGCCGTTGGAAAGCTTATTCAGTCTTCTTGAAATAAATAAATATCTGATAAGCTTTGTTTCCCAGAATATTTTTTTTTATATTATGATATTTTTGCTTTTTGCTTTTTGCCATCTAAAATAACCATTGGATGAAGTTAAGCTGTGGAAGCAAACACCATATAACATCTTGATATATATACTTTCAATGATTCATCGTAAATACATCACAGAAGTTGCTCAAAGTACTGAAAGACCCAAACCAAAATATACAAAGTTCTCTCAAATTAATACTATAGAAAAAATAATAAAAACGAGAACGGAGTATGTAGCTGGCTTTCTGAAGATGGGATCAAGATATGAAACTACCCAAAATACACTCCTCAATTGACGGCATTAGGCCCAAAGCAAGTATTCCTGACGGGATTCCAAATCCACTGCACCAAAAACCTCCTCCCCTTCACACCATTCAGATTGTAGGCCTCCCCCTCTGAACTCTTATACACACTCCCCACATACCCCCCACCCCCTCCTGTCCCATAAACTCCAATGCACAGGTCGGCGATCTCCGTCGGGGCGGTCGGATCGCCGCCGGCGAACCATGCATTGATCAGCGGGTTGCTTGACATCTCCGCCAGCTCGTGCCCAATCACACTCACCATGCCGTCAGCCCCGACGTCGCCGTTCGGTGCTGCGAACACTTCCATGCTGCGACCGCTGGCGTTGCTCGCCGCTCCTCCGAGGTAACCCGGCGATGCAAAAGGGTACGCACACATTCCCGGGCACTGCGACCCACTGTGACCAACCCATGCATACGGGACAGTCACTCCGACGATCGCCGGAAAGGTGAAGTAGTGGAAGCCGCACACCTCCCTGCAAAAGTCCTCCACTTCAACGTCCGGCGACGTCAGCACTAAGTACAGACCATTGTAGGCGTCCAGTGGCAATGGCTGAGGATATGCAGCGACCGCAGACTTGATGACGGATTGGATAGCCAGCCGGGAGAGCGTCGTGCCATGCGAGTAATCGGCGTCGCGGTGCTCCCCGGCGAGCACGAAGGTCCCGGTTATGTTGGATCCGGTTTGGTCGGTGTAGAGGCGGACGGTGCGCCACCAGTCGGCGACGGAAGGCGAAGGAGAAGGGGAGGAGAGGGACAGGAGGAAATCTTTGATGATGGCCTCTTGTGTTGGATTCCAGCGCCCATACCAAATGGTGTAGAGGTTGGTGGGGGTGGAGAGGACGGGGCCCATGTGGTACGCAAGGTTCACCAGCTGCGAGGGGCCTTCTAAGTAGCCAGGTTGGTAGGGCTTCCGGTGCTGCCAAGAGAAGACCATGGTGGAGAAGAAAGAGAGTGAGGAGAGGAAGAGACAGCACAACTTGTTCATCTTTCCTTTGTGCTGTTGCTCCCTTCAAGGAGATGGCAATCGATCTCTCTTGCATATAAGAGTCCTTTTAGAGCTATGTATCAAGACTTTGGCTCTATTTTGAAATCATGACAACTCTAATTATTTTGTCCAATATTAAATGATAACCATGCCCCATTAGCTTTTTATATAGTGCTTCTTTATCTAGAGGAACTAAGAACCATGCCTGTGGATGTGGTGCCACCATTAAAGTAGCGGTAGTCTAGTGAAGGATTGGAATCACAAGACTGGGGTACCAAAACCAAAGTGCCATGTCTGCGTCTGGAAAGCTACCTGACCTTACACGTCTTTTAATTCTTCTTAGTTTCCAAAGGGCCAGAGAGGTGGTAGAATAAAGGTAAGAGTGAGTGAATGACACAGCAATCCCAGCATGTGATCGTTCTTCATTAAGGTTCTCTTTTTCCTGCAATGTTCTTTTGTGATCCATGACTTCAGGAGAAGTTTGACTCGAAAGGCGATTGTTATCAATACTTTCATGAAATCGCGCAGCGATGCAAGGCCTCAACATACCATGTGCAAGAATAAAGCCTCTTCATCTTGTACATTAATCTAGCAATGGGATACAAAAGACCATCATGTGCATTTAACTACTGCCCATTTTTCTACTCATGTTAAGCCCGTAGAAGCTGATTCGTCTGGTTAGTTTCATGAAAAACTCACCCAGAAGCTGAGCTCATTATTATATCATTACACATCAAGAAAGCAGGCATCTGGTTTAGATGAGAACTGACCTTCCAAATCCAATGAGGCAGAGTGAAGACAGTAAGTCTCTAGTGTCTCGATCTTTTGCGAACTGTATGAACTCTGTCAAGATTGAAGCAACAACAAAAAGAATGACACTTTATGATTGTAGACTGATCAACATGACATGTAACCACCAGTGGAACTGTTATACACATACATTTCAGATCAATTTAAATTACTGGAACTGTATAAATAGCGACTGAGCCTTATTAAAGTAAGAGCACTAAAAAGAATGATAAAGCAGAGAAGAGTCAGTCGTGCAGCAAAGGCCTGAACAAGACGTGGGAAACTAAGAAGAAAACAATCGCAAGAAATGATTCAGCCCACCAACTGCATGGATGGGACAGCGCATGAAGCATTGGTCTGAAAAAGCCTCCCAAACACTATCCCCGTGCTTGCTTTCTTCTAAATAGTATGGGGAAGAGGAACGAGCAGTCAAATATCTCTGTTATGAAGCAGAACTACTGAGATTAGTGCACCAACCTGTGCTTTAATTTTGTAATATTTAGTAGGATAACTTATTAGTCGAGCATGATTTAAAAACTGATCGAGGACATCGGTAATCTGTACCTGCCTATACACGAAGTCCATTGTCATTATTTCATATACATTGTTGTTTTCTGATTCCATGATACATGGATTTCCTCTGCCTAAAGTTAATCCCCAGGTGGTTCACCAGAAGCTGAAAGCGTAATTCATACTTATACAGGCATCAGGACAGAATGATTTCTGTGAAGTTTCACATTTTTATACAACAGATACAACTGTTGTATCATAGTTTCAGATTGCTCGTCTTGTCCTCTGAACTTTCTTGATCAATAAGAGTAACCCGTTGCCAGCCTCATCGAATGGATGTCCCAGAAATGGGATGACAAACAAATAGGAGCATTGGCTTCATGAATATTTCAAAAATAGCAAATGGAGTGATAGTTATACTGTGTTTAAGTTATACCGGAGCTTGTGCTGTCACCAGAATTTCCTGTAGGAAGAAACAAGGTTCCTAATCAGCAAAAGAGACTCATTATAAAGCACTATGATGGGTTTAAACATAGCAGTTGTGATGCAGCAAAATAACATAATATAAAGCACAGGAAATTTTATCCAAAAGAGACTCATTATTGACAAGATTACTTTGAAAGTTCAGGAAATCAATTATTTCGTAGGACTCTAGCTCAAGAGGCAAGCCTCCTGAGACAACCTTTCACCATCAAAAATCTCTAGGTACTGGAATCATGGGACCTATGGTCAAAAAATGAAGACCAAACACAATGAGTGTTATTATGCATCCACTCTGCCTAGACAGCACAAAGCGGATTCCATATCCAACATGATACATCAGCACAACTAGATGAGCAAGAAATTTTAAAGAAAAAATTTCACCAATTAATGCAGTTACAGGCTGGAGATATTAATTGAATAATAGCCAAAAGAGGTCATTCATGTAGTTTGCCCCACATACTCGAGAAGTAGAATGATACTAAGTCATGCAGACATTTTAAAAGTGGGACAACAGGCACCAGGCAAACTGATCCTGACAGAGTTCCAAAACAAGTGAATTTTCTGATATGATCCCACCAATACATCAGGCATATTTATCCTCCCAGGCCTTACTTGAAACTGCACAGAAACCTTTTCTCAGAATCAAGAAAGGAAAAAGAAAAAAAAAAAACTTCCATGTCGAATCATCTGTGGTGGAGCCGTTTTCGTAACTTGCACAGGTAACCTTGGTAGTATTTAAAACTCTTGATATTTAATGTGCTTTACAATGATAGTGGACAACTATATTTTGCAAATTACATGGCAATGTGATACTGGACTCAACAATCTCATTGTAAAACAGATCAAAAGATTTTATATGTAAAAAAAAAAAAGACATACAGAGATTTGAATAAAGATATAATCTGATGTTAGAACACATTAAGAAAAAAAGGAACATAATGGGGTCAGGGGCTTTGATCAAGTCCACAAGCAAGTAAAAGAAGATAATATGTTAATCCACCATTTTTAGAAAGAAAATTAGAACTTCAATTCAATACTTATGGTTCGGAATCACAAGAAGTGACAGCATTTTAGAGGAACATGGCCAACCAATTTGATGAATTTTACTGTTATAAATAAAGATACACTTAGGATCTAAGAAAAATGTTTTAATAATGGAAGGAAAGAAGAAATGTTTTATTAGAAGGAAGGAAAAAGGAAGAAGATAGCTGTGGCTTTTAAATTTAACTTTCAGCAGCCATTTGATGCATTAGACTTTCTAAAATATAGCCCTAAAAATAATTTCATAAGAAAGAAAGAACCACTTTTTAACCTCATATCATTTTTTAGTTACATCAGAATTCTTTTCAACTAGGCATAGCCCTTCAAGAGAACACACTGAAGAATAACAGTTTTACGCTCCATTTTTGGATCTCCAAGGTCTACATTAACATGGAGCGCTACAAAATGAACCATCAGATCTTGTCCTTCGCTCTTCGTCACTGATGTTTTCATTTGATGATCAAGATGATGAATGCAGAATAGGAATGCATTACTTTATTGCCAACAAGAGATCAGGATAGCCAATCTTGTGACTCCATTAGTCTAGCCTCACAATAACTGATATTCCTGAATCTCATCATTTTTACAGGACTTCTGAACTCAGTTTTTCACTTGTGTCTCTTCAAAAATCTCACTACTAGGATCTTCAACAATTGAATCTTGCTTTTTGGATGCTTCATCCATTACATCAGCTTCATCAGATCTTTCGTCCACTAAATCAGTGGCTGCCTTTTGGTTTTGACAACATCAAAATGATCCTCAAAAGACATTGGCCATCTTCTTCTTGACGCAATCAATCTCAGCATCTTAGTTCCTTCAGTTTCATCTCATTAGTTTTGAAATAAGCCTCCATGGTGTCAGATTGACTGGAACACTTGTCACTCAATCAAAACAGGTCTAAATTATGATGTACATGAAGATAAATTTGAAGTCTGGTCATAACACGAAGACAATGGGTAAAGAGAGGATAGAAATTCTGACTGAGTCAATGATCAAGAGGAAGGAGACAACAGCATGGAAGCCATCAATAAAAGAAATTCTATTTAATATTTGAAGTTAAAAATCACAAAAACATTGGCCTTTTTAAGTGCCAATGGTGGCCATTCTAATCAATATCCTTTTCTAATACAGTTATGAATCAATCTATCAAAATTTATAGAGAAATTTTAAATTTTTAATTGCAATAGTAATAGAGTGGAGCTCATCACTACGTGAAAATAAAAAAGGGGCAAAAGAATATGAATATCTGTCTTTAAGATATATAGATCTATGGACTTTTAACTTGGGCATTGAGCAACCAAACTGACTTTGTAGGACTTCCAAAAGCATTAGCCCTAAAATTCAAAATACAAAGGAAAGAACTATTGCTAGCTCCATCTTACGTTCTAATTAATTGAAATTAATGTTAAGAGGGAACGACCAGAGCAGACACTAAATAGCAAATATAATCATCCACTAGAATTCAGCAACCAATCATACTCTCTAAGACATCCAAAAGATAGTCCTAAAAATATCAAAGCAACTGATGAAAAGTAAAGAACTATTTCTAGACCTGTCCTGTGTTGCAGTTATAATCAAATTCATTCTACTAGGATAGACTCATGGAGAAGCAAAACAAAAGATATGATTACCCTTAAGTGTGGCACCTTCTGGTGCATACTGGGGACTTCTCTTAACTTGATCAACACCAAAGCTATCAGTATGTGCCAGTAGAAGTACACCCAAGTGGTCCCTAATTATCACCAAACACTGCTTATGCATTAAGTATGGCTTCCAAATACCAGAACTGTTCAACCAGGGGTGCATCCGCCATGCTCATAAAAAAATATTACAGTATAGGTTTAACAAGAGGATGAAATGATAAACATTAACACAGAGGTGCAGAAGGTTTTAATCAGCTTTAGTAAGTAAGGTAGTCAATCCAATAACAAGCTTGGTGTGTTTGTGGAATTTATTGTCCAGCATGACCAGATTTTTCTATACAGCACGCCATTTATTCTTTATAACACACTCTAATAAAATAGAGCAAAAACCCTATTAAATTGCCTTGCTAACAGATTGAAGACATCAATCCCTTGGCCATGTTAACTAACCACTTGAACCCAACAACTTAGTCTGTCAGGGAAGGGGTCAATCGACATTAAAAAAAACAACCCAGCCTGGCAACATTCTTGTCAAGCCTGGTTGAGGTTTTCAACCCGCCGAGTGGCCTAGTTTCTCATGCTCGATTAAAATTGGGCCAGGCTTGAACTAGGAATCTTTTAACCCAACCTGGCCTAATGCATATGTGTGCATATATAGAATATCTTGGTGCTATATCATCAGCATAAAGAATCGACCTTTGAGATTATATTCCAATAACATGGAGTATGTGCTATGCACTTGAACAGAATCATATACCTATGATACTTTCGAAAAAATTATACTTTATTATATGTATTCTTATCAAAATATTTGTTACAGTATTTTAACCAATTTGAATTGGGACTCTCACTTCTTAGATTGGGACTCTAAAGATTTCCTAAATTCAGGGATTAAGATTCTAGAACACTTTATAGATTAGAATTCTAAGAATTTTCTAAACTCTCTCTCTCTCTCTCGATTGTATTCGAACTCTATAAAGGGTAAGATCCAGTCGTAGAAACCTCCCACTGAAACAGTAAAGATGAACATAGTTATAGTCTGTTCAATTATTGGAACATTACATGTATTCTTGCATGAATTTGAACAACATCATTGACAAAGTAGCATCCTGCTTCTCAAAAATAAGTGGAGTAGAGTCACTTCTATTGAGCATGCTATAGCTCTTTAGATATATCCAGGATTGACAATTAGCAAACTCAAAGTCCTATCTTAGGTATGGAAAAATAAACATTATGTTCAAATTTCAATGAACAATGAAGCTGCTGACTTCAGATGTAGGCAGATCCCAGTCCACATAACTGAGTACAGTAAAACCTTTTGAACAAAAAAGGGGAAAAACAGAATATGATTGGAAAACCAAAGTGCGATTGAAAATGTTTATGCCTGTGAGCAGAAACATGTTAACTTTGTATTGCTTTCTAAATGAATGCTTATAAATCATAGTCACCATGGAAAAGCTACAGCTCATTTTGATTTGAGAAGAATGGTCATCTAGCTAATGCTTACTGGATTCACAACAGAAACAAAACGAGCTATGCCACATGACCAAGTTGAGGAAGCATCCTTGGCCAGATCTCCTACAAGGAGAATCAAAAGAACCAAGCTACAGAGACTGCATCCTACTATGTCAAGTTTGAAGCAGCATATGCCATTTTGTTTGATATCAAAGCAACAAAGGATGCACCAACAGGCATCTTGAATACCAAAAGTTACTGTGTCAGGAGAGAACCCAACTGGTATTATTAACACTATACACCACAAATGGATTCAAATATAGAATCAACAGGGATAATTAACATGATACACACGCTGCTGAGAAAAGCAACATAGAAAAAGAACGTTGATGGGCACAAAGAAAGCCTAGATAAAAGAACCAAAAGGTGGGAATGTTGATGGGCACAAAGAAAGCCTAGATGAAAGAACCAAAAGTGGGAAAATTTTTGCTTATTTCATGGCACATTTGAAAGCTTAGTTCCCAAAACCAAGAATAATTTAGCATGTGATACCTGTAAGAATAAATGTCATTTCTAAAAAATACATGTTTAATTGAATAATCCAAGCTCAAAACATAGTCAATGTGATTTAAGAATAGAACCTTGCAAGAGATGTTCAAGGACCACTTTTAATGAATGACATGTCCCAAGAAAATCGAGTTCAAATCAGTGTGCAAGATTTCTTCTATATTTTCCTGCCTCTCATGAATGGTTAAAGTTGTTTCCCATTTTCCAGTGAGAGTAATACTTCTAAAACTATCTTTCATGTCAGTCACCAAAAATTTAAGCAATAAGATATGCAGAGAACTACTATGCCACCACAGGGTGGATACTCCTTATAAGTGCAATTAGTTATTCTGTTAATGCATAAATGTTCAACTTTCTAACTAAGCTCAAAATAAGGACTCAGATTTTGATTCCCACCAAGCATTTCAAAGGTAGTCTTCACAAACTATAAACTAAATCAGAAATTTAACCATCAAGAAGTGGAGAAACAAGTGATACAATTCCTGCCAACAAGGGACCAAAAATGTTACTTAAGATAAAACTCTGGTAATTAAGAACATAATTCAAAAACCCCATACATATAGAATGGCACGCTGTGCAGAGTGACGAAGAACAACTCTCCCTCTCTCCCTCTCTCTTTTCCCTTTAAATAGAGAGAGTATCGATGGGTGGGATGTTTGATTCCTACTCAAATTCAAAAACCAACACCCACTAAAAATAAGGATAACTATTCTAGAATGAATAACTAAGTAGAATAAAAAGCTAAGAATAGAATCCTAAAGTCATTAAAATTAATGACCAACTAGAATCCTAACAGGATTAGGACTTGGTAATGAATCCCAACAATACATTCTCCACAACTTTGCTAAAGGAAAGAAAGATCAAGCATAAAATCCAATTAGAAAAATAATCCAACAGCATCATCGAATTCACGAACATCTATACCCTTCAACCTAAAAGAAAAGGAAATATTAAAAACTGAGCTATGGTCAGAACTAAAATCGACGAAGAACAAACTTCAACAGATCTGATCAAATTAAAACACTCCAAAATCCGAACTTTAGGAAAGAATACTTACCAAAATTAAATTAAGGAACAGAACGCGTATGAGGATGACTAGGGTTGCAATTGGTACTAGTTATGATGGTTCTTGATGGGAGGAGAGGCAGATGGAGAGGGAGACCTTGGCTTGCTGGCACTGCGTCCGCTTGAGGGTGGTGCCAGCGCTGGAGCAGAGGCTCCGCACGGCCTCCGACTCCTCCGGGCAGCACGCTGAGACCATGCACTCAGCCAGCGATCGGTTGAGGTGGCGGCACGACGCCTTCCGCTGCCAGGGGTCGCGGATCCGCCGGTGGCACTCGCACAGTGCGCGGTTAAGCGCTTCGCACGCCGCCGCTTCTTCTCGCCGTCCTCCGTCCATTGGTGAACTCCTCTCTCGTTGTTGCGATTTGGATCCGACCAGCTTCGGAATACCACGAACCCGTGCAATTGCTGCGTGAGGGCCGTATCTTATTTACTGAATGGAACTGGACACGCAAACCGGCCAGCTTCAAACCATATCCAACATGTCACATATTGGATTCCAACCCTTGGTCAATGGAGTCAAGTCCTACCAACGACAAAGTATTGCAGATCTATTGGGTCATTTGTATAGGGTGGGCACAAGCATGGCCCAAGTGCATCTACGTACAGATCTGGTTGATATCCAATAAAAGAAAAGGGAAAAATATAAAAAAACCTTTTTATGTATGGAGAGAATTGATATTAAAATGAAGAGCATGGTGAGAAACTAAAAATCATATTGGTAATAACGTAATTCAACCTTTTTTTTTTTTTTGCTAGAACGGGCATTTCATACATCACGGATACGAATACATCCAATAGAATCAGAAAACAAAAGGTCCCGAAGTGTTTCGGGCATCTCTCTCTTCCCAGACTATAGGATACCTCCTGAGTGACTCGCTACATAAGTCGTCACCGAGTCGGCCGCCCCATTAGCCTCACGATATACGTGCATAGGCTAGAATGTGACACCCTCCCTCGCCATCTCCCAAATGTCGCGGAACAGGGGATGATCTCCTCTATTACCGCTCGGGTCCTTTCGAACCCAGCTGATCACCGTGGTTGAATCTCCCTCCAGTAAAACTAAACTCGCCTGAAGCACTCGCCGCGCATAACACATACCCATTCAGGCCGCCCATAGCTTTGCCCCAGAAACCAAGGTGTCGAAAATCTGACAGCCCTCTGCTGCCACCGCACAAGAACTCGATCCCCTGATGATGAATCCAGCCCTACCTCTCTTACCTCCATCCAAGACTGAGCCATCAAAATTGACCTTAAGGAAACTCGGAGGTGGGAGCTCTTAGGTAAAGAATACCGTATATAATTCAATCTTCACTGAGCCTTTCATCTATAATTAAATGTCATCGATATGCAACGTATAGATTAAAAAATTATGTGTTTTTGGGTTGAGTTAGATCAAATTGAATTGAGTTAGACATCTATTGTTTGATTCGCTTTAGACCCAACCAGTTTGTAAGTCTGGTCGTGCTTGATCCAATAAGGAAATAGATGCCCTAAAACCCGGCATGGCTTTTCAAATGGATCATGTACAAACATCAACTTAACAAATCGGAACGAGTCAGATTTAATTAAACCTGAAATCCAACAGAGTAATATTTTCAGCTCACCAGTTTGTAGCCGTGAATCAATTTACTTTGAAGATGAGAAAAGGTACCAGCAGAGAGGAGGGGAACAAATAGCTATCCTAGATGACTCAATCCAATATTTAGACTTGCTTCTTTTATGATAGCTAATAATTAGGAATAAAAATCTTGTAATTTAACATGTACAAACTATTTGTTTAGATAAAAAGAAACTTAGGCAATTCGTAGACAACGAGGAGCAGCTCTTCCCTAAATATCTCTAAACCCGCATATCCGGTGAAGACTAGATTTGATCTCGGATCATTTGGTACAACTAACACAGACTTTATATTGATTCTAGATATAGAACTCTCCCTTGCGCTAATGTCATTGTATTTTTTTATCTATACAATTATCTAAAATGATTTGTGATGAGGGTAAAATGAATCGTCCAGCCCATAACTAAAAGGCCTTCCAGTTTTGGCCCAACAAATATTAACGACGATCAGCTGAATCTTCACTTCGGCCCAGAGTTAGCTCGACTTCGGAACTCTGCCAAAAGCTCCACCAACTTCAGATATCCGCCGACTCCCCCGACCAAGCTCGGGGTGTCTCTGGGCATTCGCCGACCCGTCCCGACCAAGCTCGGGGCGTCTATCCCAACAGTATGCCCCGACCCTCGAGCTCGGGGCGCTCCACCAAACACGCCTCAGAACCCGGTAAGCCGAGCTACTCCCAACACTCGCCAAATCGACCTCTTCAAACGCATGACGCGACTACTTAACGAGCTCGGCCTCGCCGACGACCGCCCCCATGTGCGGGCCTACGCCCACTTACGTGGGCGTACTTCACAATACTACCTTGTCACGTCTCAATAATCGACCCCCAACGGTCAGACGACACCTTGACTACTCCGGTCATACCCTGCCGTGACTGTCAACACCCTACCGTTCTCAGGAACGAATAGTACTGCACGCCACCAACCAGCTAAGCTGCACGCCATCCGGCTCAAAGCCACACCCCCTCATAATGAGGGCTGACAGTGTCTCTGCTACCTAAGCCACTCCACCAAGACTATAAATAGCTCGGTCAGGTAACTTCTAAGGGACTTTTTGACTGGACCAAATTTACACCACTCTAACTTAATCGTCGGAGGGTTCTCATCCAAAACACCGGTGAGGCTTTGTGCAGATCCGCGGCCGTCGCGTAGGAGGTGGCTCCCGTCTTCCCTTTTCACCGGCGGCTCCCTCGACTCCACCGGCGTGGTCTCCCTCGAGCCAAATTTGAACCACAACAGTTTGGGACTTGTATCTAGGTTTTTTATTCAGTGAGAATACACACCCGGATTTTTGTAAATAGAGGCATGATCTCAGGACTAATGTTCACTCTCCCTTCTTTTTCCCCCTTTTTTGTTCAAAGTTCAATTGAGGATGACTTTATAAAAGTGAATGGTGGATCTGTTTCTCGATGACTTCATATAAGTGAATGGTGGATCTGTTCTCTGCATACATCCATGCGCCTATTCTACTTGTAGTTATTCCCATCATTATTTGAGTGGAATAATTTCCGTCAACACGTGCTGCTTTTGGGGAGCAAAAATTGTTAAGCCTAAAAACCTTAGCTTGGCGTGCCCCTCATCTCCGCTGCTTGGGTTTCTTTGATTGATGGGTCCTCACATGTCCCTGTCGGGCTCCCCATCTCGACAAGGCATAAAGAGGCTGATCTAAAAAAATTTCCGAATCGATATGAACCATCTTGACGACTATAAGGAGGATTGGACATAATCCAGAAACAAAATTAGCTACATCGAAAAGCTAAATTGCAGGCCAAATTTTTGGAGGCCATTTAGGGGCCGACACCCCTAGAGATCGAGATTTGGGGCTTGAAACGGAAAAATTTTCTTTTCGAATAAGGTTTTGACTGGGCGTAGCTTTCTATCAGGTGAAACAACAAAACAGAGAGTTGATAAATCGAGATCTACCTCCTTAATAATTTCAGTTTTTTTAAAATATTTCTACTAATGATGTCTATTTTAGAAAAAAAAAATTATTAGAATTAGACAGATGAATCTGATCCAAATTGTGCAAGGATGGACCTTGCCATTACAATGTAGTCTATATGCATCAATGAAAGATAAAAAAGGAGATTAAAGCCCTATTTTTGCAGTTCTTTTTTATTTTTTTATTTTTTTTAAAAGTTTCGAGTTGGACGGGTTAGAGAAATCTTTCTTTTCTCTAATCGAATTAGAGGCCTTGCCTTTCTAGATAAATTTTTGAGACAGAAAAAAAAAGTTCTATAATTAGACTAGCACAACAAAGAACTCAACAAAAAGAAAAGATGTCGTGGAAGGTTCAGTTTGGGGTGCAGGTCGAGACAAGATTAATCCAAGCTGGCGAATGATTTCTTAAAATGCACCATGTAAATTATGACAAAATGATGGCACAACCTTTTGGAGAAAAAGAAATCCATCAACGGTTCAAAAATAATCAAAGATGATAAGAAAACCTCTGCCCATATGATCGTGTCTAGAAAGTGATCAAGTGCAGGTCATTTTTATTTAGATGCCTCTCAATCAGTCCTAGTCAGCTTTACCAAATATGCTTCTTAAAATATCATTTTTTTTAATTTTTAGGCACTATTACACATGTATCACGCTTCACTTAGCTAGCAACAAAATATTGCTTGCATTATCTACAATCCACATTCACGAGAGCATGATCCTTATATTTTTTGAGAGAAAGAAGAGAAATTCAATTGCATTATAATTATTTAGGTCTAAATTTTTAAAAACACTTCATCCAAGAATCAGACTGAGAATATCTGGATGCCAAATAGAGGGGTGTAACAGCACCAATTCATATGCAATTAATCTCAATCATGATTGATTCTATCACATGCATCACTTGTGATATACTAGGGTCAATATTTGTTTACTTAATGACAGGTTTGATTCTTTTGGTTATATGTCTAGAATAATTGTGAAAGCCTATGCTGGCATGTGTTTGATGCTATATTAATTGTATATTAAAGAGATTTTGGATACTTCTATGGAGTCAAGGGATCTAAGTAATATCTTGCAGTTAGCCTTCCTTTGGGTAAAGTCTTGAATCATTGCAAATGGTATTAGAGCAGACCTGGCTTATGTACTATGTAGACTAGAAGACACTATAGTATGAATCCATTTGGGGCTGACTACGAGCCAATCATAGTGTTTATGGTTGGATTTGATTGGGTTTGGACTTTTAGTCCGATGGGGATGCTAGGACTTAAACCAAATAAATACGTAAAAGCCTATGTTGGCGTGTTTTGATCTCATATCAGTTGTACGCCGAAAAAATCTTGGATACTTATACATGCTATATTTATTCTGGCTAGATTTTTGGGTTAGAGGGCAACTATAAGTTAATTTATTCTTCCACAACTTT
The DNA here is from genome assembly GCA_025769935.1 of Phoenix roebelenii. Lineage (NCBI taxonomy): Eukaryota > Viridiplantae > Streptophyta > Magnoliopsida > Arecales > Arecaceae > Phoenix > Phoenix roebelenii. The sequence goes on along the minus strand of JAOXJJ010000359.1, from coordinate 2,376,613 downwards.
TTGATTTTCATATAAATCTCATAATTTTTCTAATTTGTCAATTGGTTTTAGTAAACATTTAACACATTATATGCGTGTTTGTAGATCGAAATTAATTGTGTTTGGAAATTTCTTCCTCTTTATCCCTTTAGCAAAATTCTCTACATTCCTTGAAACCTAAAGCTTTATGAAACAGTTACTGTGAAATTTCAAAACAACTAATTGCAAAATTTCAAGTTTTTGATCTTTAGAGGCAAACATCACATAGAGTATGCCCCTTTTTTATTATGAATATTTGAAATTTCTTTTTTGGAGCACTTCCAAGAGATGGAGGATGAAAATTATGAGTAGAATGGGGAGGTAATGAGAGGAAGAGATCTTAAATTTGTGACTCTAGATTTTGATATTCTATATGTGTACAGTCTAAAATATATATTATATTATTTATAATTTAATTAAATCTTAATCATACCATATTTAAGATACACAGGCAGAAGAATGCAGGCGTCCAGCCGTAGCGCTTATAATGTCACGGACCATTATGTAAATTTCAAGAAATACGAGTTTAAGATGCTAATAGAAGAACTTTTTTTAAAAAGTAATTTGCAAAAAATATAAAAAACAGAAAAATGGGCAGAAATAAATAAACAATGAAAAAGAGAGTCATTTTGATCAAAAAAATGAAGTTCATCTCAAATTGCTCAAAATCAACCAACAAAAGCATTTTTTGCATAAAATTTAAACTAATAAAATGAGATAGATTTATTTATATATTTTAGATTTTCTTACACTCTTTATAATAGAGTTAAAGAGTGTGGAGACAGATTTGAAGTCAAGACCTCTGCTCTGATACTATGTTTAAATGATCATCTGTCTCAAAAACTTAAATTGATAAGATAAAATAGATTTATTTATATATTTTATATTTTTTTATAAATATAAAAAGTTTGTTCCTTTTTCTTACCTCCATCCTGCTACCAGCAAGAGGTCCCCTATCCAATAGATCTTCACGTATCCCCATGCTCAGTGACAATGTTTTCCCTTCATAAAAAGATTTTCTTATCAGTGATATTTTTTTTTTTTAAATGGAAGGGAGACAGAAGTAGCCATCTAGCTTTGATTGAAGATTAGAAAAAAAAAAATTACAAAAGAGAAGGTGGAAGATTTATAGAAATTATATTACAACTGATTTATTGAACAAAATAGTAAAAAATAAAAAAAGTATTTTGTAAAAAAATCTAGCTTTCAGTTCCGATATGAAAGAATTATTGAAATTGAATCATAAAAAAGATTAAATCTGCATATATAGTTCTTTTTTTTTCAACTTTTCTTTCCACTGCCATTACTTATGAATTAATCCTTTACAAAGATCTTTATGGATATTTTTTTAAATTCTAAATGAAGACCTTGATCACATAATATAAACTAGTCACTAAAGTTGCGAAGATCTTATAAAGTCACGACTGCAATAATTAAATATTTGTTAAAAAACATTCTGAAATTTTGTTTTTGATCATATTCATGTAATAGCAGCGAGAAACATAAAAACAACTGGCTATTTTTTTTCTTATTTTTTTTGAACTCAGTCAAGACATAGATAACTAAAAGAGAATTAAGGATGTGACACTCTAGAATTTACCAACCGCTGCAGCAAAAAGAAAATAATCCACGGTCTGGTTGCACAATATACATTAGCCAAGTTTTTTTTTTCGGGTTTCTTTTCAATTATTTTTTTAGTATTTAATTTTCTTCTCTAAGAAAATAAAAAAATATTTAAATAAAAAAATGTAGATCTACATTTAATGCTTTCGCATCAAGAAATAATTTTCTGGTCAGTGATTTCCTTCCATTTGTCCACTTGTCCACCTCAAATGCACCACTGTTTTTTTTTTCAATTTTTCTTATGGTATCTTTCTTGAGCAAAAGAAACTCCAGCTTTTTCACCCCGTGCCACAAGCCCCTGCAAGCTGGCTGCTGCTGTGCTGATATTCAGCAGTACGATTCCAACCCCATCCCACCAAACCGGTATCCTCCACCATGCTCAAAAAGCTACTGTTTGTGGGAGGGGAGCCCGCCACCTTTCCTCCTCCAAAAGATTCTATCTATTTTATCCTCGCTCACCATATACCTCCGAGCCATAGCAAGGCAATCTCTTCTGCTCACTCTCAGAGTGTTGGTTTCTGGGAGCCTCTGGTATGTTCTCACTCTTTTCTTACAGAAATCCATGTCATGTTTTCCCCCTGTTTTTGCTGAAGTTATTTGCAAATATGGATTCCCAGTTCCAGTCTAAGATAGGAGAGAAAAAATAATGACGTTTGTTGTTTTTTCTTAAGCATGTTCTTGTCCTCTTTATCCCCTGTTACTCGACTCTCTTTTCTTTTCTTCTTCTTTCCTTTTTTGGTAAGAGCCTGTTACTTAACACTTTATACTAACTATTCTATATCTATTTTCTGAATATTTTATTTCTTCATTGTTCTCTATCTGGAACCATTACTTTGTTGCGGGTTTCCTTGGCTGCAGCAGTTCTTTGTTACATAATCATCAAAAACTGTGACTGAAACTTGTGATATGGATTCACTTATTGTAATCATCGACTTCTGTGATTGAAAGTTGAGATATGGATTCAGGGCTTATCATGCTTCGATGTGGTTTTTAATTTTATCTCCTGTAACGTTTCATTATATGTCACTTGAAGCTAATCTGGTCTGAGTGAGCATGGGCTCGTATCCCACCTTCAATAGCATATGAAGCATGGCAATCTTTCACTTCAACCATGCTTTTCCACCTTAAACGACAGAAAAAAGGATTGATCAAATTCTATTGAGTCTGACTCATAGTGATCATTTATCAAAGAATGACTCTGGTTATCAAATGATTGAACAACTGGGATCAATTTACTTATATTTTCTTATTTAGATTTTTCCTTCTTTCCATTTCGATATATGGTGCAATTAGTGTGTTATGTTCTTCATACATCTCAGAAACTTATTTTCTGCTGGTCCTCATTACGTTTTTTTTAGCCAATGGTGCAGAAGTAAGAAAATGCGACAAGTGCTTCATTCAGCGTTTACTGCTATTTTCCTGTAGAAATTTGAATTCTTCGTTAGCTAATTTCTCTTCTTTGTAATAGGAAAATGCTTATAGTGTTTCACACCGATCTCAAAATATATTTTTGTTCCCGATTATGTTTTATATTTCTAACAACGCAAATTTCCATTTTTCCCCTGTTATGTTTAAACTCGCGCTGGTTTTCTTTTACATTTCATGAAGCAAGATTACTTTGTTGCATATGTGCCCCTCTTGTTGTTGTCTTTGCAGATTTATTTTCATTTCCAAACCTATGTTAAGTAACATGCTAGTGCCTGCAAGCAGTTTCTATTTTCATTTTTTGTTGTTATTGCTGGTTCTGAGATCTCTCGTCAAAGAGTGAATGGCAACATGGGCAGTATATTTTTCCACATATTAGCAATAGGTAGCTTCAACTTTGGCTACCAACATGGGTCCCTTCCTCTGGGAATATCAGTTCTAATTTTCTTCTTACCTATAGCAAGGCTGACTTTTTTTATAGCAAAAAAAGAAATTTCAGTATCACAAGAATGGAAATGTTAAATGTGATTTATATCTTTTCCTCCTCATGTCCAAGAACTTTGAAATCTAAACTGTGATATTATTTTTGATGTCTAGATCATGGCACTTCTGTTTTTCACTTTGTCTAATCACTTCAGTTTTTCAAGTTCTGCTGTGCCATGTTATGAAAGCCAAATCAGTGGCATTTTGATTAACAATGCTTCCTCTACATTTCAACTTTTTCTAACGGGCCCCAATTATAGTTTACATGTTCTGCTTATTCTCATCTAGAATTGAGCTATAAATAGTTGTAATTTGTCTTTTCCAAGGTTTGCCACTCTGGTCGGTACCGTGCCATACCAGGCATACTGTACCATATCGTTATCAAACTAGTATGCAGTCTCATATCGTACCGTCACTTGATATACTTCGTTGTCTCATACCGTACTGTGTACCGACACTGTAATAGGATAATACTGGTATAAGGTCCGGTATCGAGATGGTGAACCTTAATTTTTTCTTCTACTCTAGTTTTATCCTTGAAGATGCAAACTATATTTTAGCCTTGCGACCACACCCCTCTTCCAAGAAAAAAGTTGATGATAAATATACTGGTGGTTTGCGAAATGTACATACTTCACTTTCCCAAACATGTATACCGCACCTTGAAGAATTTTAAATATAGTTTAATTTAAGTATTACGCTTCATTAATCAGAAGCATGACAGGTCCTTGAGCCATGTGGGGATATATGGAGAGAAATATAGGAAGCCATCCCAATCTGCCTTATCCATCTCTCCAACCTTATGCATCAGGCAGTCAACACTCTGAAAGCAATGCTGCATATTTTTCGTGGCCGACATCGACCCAACTGCATGGTGCTGCTGAAGATCGAGCAAATTACTTCAGAAACCTCCAGAAGGCAGTTTTGCCTGGAAATATTGACAGGTTGGCAACTGGGAAGCAAGCCACAACATTGCTTGACTTAATGACTATAAGAGCATGCCATAGCAAGATTTTATGCTGTTGTAGTCTTGGCACAGCAGTAGGATTTCGAATTAGGAACGGAGCACTGACTGACATACCAGCTATTCTTGTTTTTGTTGCTCGAAAAGTTCACAGGCAGTGGCTCAGTCACATCCAGTGTTTGCCAAGAGCCCTTGAGGTAGGAGATATTCTGCATTTTCTGTTATATTTGTTATGATGATTGTTTAATTAAAGGTATTCTGTATTTCAATTGCATCATCAGCTATCCCTCTTATTTTTTGAGCAGGGTCCAGGGGGTATATGGTGTGATGTGGATGTTGTCGAATTTTCTTATTATGATGCACCAGCACCAGCACCAGCTCCTAAAGAACAATTGTACACAGAACTTGTGGGTTTGTTACGTGGGGCTGATCCATGTATAGGTTCTGGATCTCAGGTATACTCCACGCCTTATTTTTTATGAATGCTATTTTACTTACCGATATGCCTACCAGTACCGATACGGCGGACCTTGGTTTGAATCTTCGATGGTTTGTCAGATTGATTAGCTCACCTGTGAGAGCATTTTAAGACAAGTTCTTTTTTATAATAATATTTCATTAATTGCATTATTTTGTTCTAGTTTATATCCATGGTAACTGACCCAAAGATTTGCTTGTTGTTTTCCTAAATCCTAGATGCCTTACCGCTATTCGACCTTGTATTGGTACATTTAGGTGGTGGTTGATGACCCAAATGGGATCACAAAGGTGATCTTAGATCACTGGTGATCCTTATCCTAATATAATCTGATCCCTGATTAGTATTCCAGTGATTAAAGATCCCTGGTTATCCACAAGTAACTTGTTTTATATTCCATGGAAATCAAGATTACTAACCATATAATAACAAAACTATCTTTGATCAATTCCATGAAAATATACTTAATAATCATATAGAAATAAATTATAGTAAATTATTAATATAATCATTAATATATTAATTATTAATATATTTCATAAAAGTATATTTATTAATTCTATAAAATATTAATCCTATAAAAATATATTAATTTTTATTATAGAGTTAATATTCTCATTTATATTTATAATACATTATCATGTTAATACTAATATTTATTTTAAGTGGGAAAATAAGGAAAATAGAAGTAACATATTAAAAAAAATCATAATATAAATATAAAGTACAATAATATAATTTTCCTATAACCTAGATGAAGTATGCCCTCTTTAACATGGAATATAAGGAAAGAATATTGACACCAATAGAGTTCTAGTCCAGTTTGAGAAATATAGTTGGAACCAAGGTCCGCCGTACCGGTACCGGTCGGCGTACCGGTGGCGGCCCGGACCGGTACGAAACCGGTCCGTACCGG
>JAOXJJ010000359.1:2353871-2364941 GCA_025769935.1 Phoenix roebelenii | reverse complement strand
AAAAGACTCTCCACGAGTCCACAGGCAGAGCGGGGCGGGGGCCTTCCATGAGCCGGGGGCCTTAGGCGACCGAGGCGTCTTGGTCGCCTAAGGCTCGAGCTGGCACTGCTTCCACTCCAGTGCGGCAATCTGGAAGTCATTGTGTAAAGATCAGCAATGCCATGCATGCTCATTTCTGCACTTCGTTGAGTTACAATGCAGTGTTCTTAGCAAACCATAACAAGCCTTCTTCTTAAGCATGCTATTCATGTTTCACACCAGCGATCTCGGTCGCCTAAGGCTTGAGCCGGCACTGCTTCCACTCCAGTGCGGCAATCTGGAAGTCATTGTGTAAAGATCAGCAATGCCATGCATGCTCATTTCTGCACTTCGTTGAGTTACAATGCAGTGTTCTCAGCAAACCATAACAAGCTTTCTTCTGAAGCATGCAATTCATGTTTCACACCAGCGATGAGGGGAACAAACGAAAACAAGAGAGAAGAGAAACAGTACACTCTGCATCGAGGCTACCAGCAAACCAACACGCCATGAGAAAAAAATGAGAGAAAGAGAATATCTCTTCTTTCTCAATCTCTTACTTCTATAGCAAGATTAAAATAATGGGTCAGGGAAGAAAACTCTTCTTGTTTCTCTATCCAAACAAGAAATTTTAGCTTAATGGAACAAGAGATTTTAGCCTTCTCTGCATTTCTCTTGATCTGGGGGGGGGAGGGGAGGGGGAGTAGATAGAGATTGTTTGGGGGACTTTGAAAAGATAAAACAAACATTGCCTCCGGCTTTTTTGTCAGCTTTAGCATCCAGTAATGCCTAAGACAAACACTTCTAATCATATTTAATGCATATTTTCTTCACTAAAGATGGTATCACAAAGAGTTTTTTTTTTTACTGGAATACCCTTCTAAAAATTTCAGTTTATGTAAATACCATCTTAAAATTTATATTTATTTTTATATCATCATAGAATACTATTTTTGCATAAATACTTCTAATATAACGATTCTTCTAACACCGTTAATAAAAACTATATTTATTTTAATTAATAAAATTACTTTTTTATCCTCTATCACGATCGTCTTATAAATGTTACGCATCTGCTCCTTAAAAATATTTTAGTCATTTTAATTTGAAACCGTTAATTTTTTAATGACGTTAGATTGTATGAGTACATACTACATATGCAAAAATATGAATAAAAAAAGGATAGAATAGCAAGACAAGTATTTTACGAGAGTATACATACAAATATCAATTTTAGAAGAGTATTTATTTAAAATTCGATATTTAGAGGATATTCAGGCAAAAAAGACCTATCATAAAACCAACTATAATTATGTTAATTAATGTTATTAGCATGAAAATTTACGCACATACGTAATCTTTTCGAACTTTGTTAATTTTGTTCTATGTAATTTTGGGCTTGTACGGAATCCATTAGGGAAATAGGCTTATCAAGTGACCTCCACTCGAAGGCCTACGCAGGCCCACTTACAAATCGACCCGACGATAGACCCCCCTCCTGTTTTTTTTACATCCCTCCCTCGTCCCCTTTTTCCTCTCCCTCTGATGCCATCCTCGGCCTCGTCGCCACCGGCTGGCCGGCGCTCCTCCTCGCCCTTCTTCGCACACCATTACTGACCTTTGGCCTCCCGTCCCTCGCCGTTCGCGGTCTCACCGCCCCGCCCCCCGCCGCCGTACGAGCTCCGATCTCCCCGAAAACCTCTCCGATGCGAGCGTGGTATGGCCTCAAATCTCTGCCTGTCTTTTCCCAGTCCGATCCTTTCCATTAAGATCTCGACGGGTTCCATTGGGTCTTTCTGGCAGTTTCGCCGTTATCTCGTTTCCGTGCACTTCTTTGCCATTCTAGGGTTTGTAAGGAGAAAGATTAGATGGCTTGGCTTAGTTTGAGGGGAGCCTGGTCCTCTTCGATTGTTTAAGAACAACAAAATTTTGCGCCCTTGTTCCTGTAGGAAAACAGACCTGATCTTTTTCCCTACAAATGACGCATCTAGATTGAGTACTTGAATCAAAATTCTGCATTTATTTGCTAGCATCTATCAGTTTTCCGTATTTGATTTCTTTTTTTCGATAACAGTTTGGTGCGGCTAAAAGAGTTTTGAAAATCTTGACAGACTTGTGCAATGGCAGGATCTGTTATGCCATCCCTCGGTCGTATAAGACTCACTGATCTCATAGCCTCGGAGGGACTTCCTTCGGATTCTTACAAGATTTCTGTTTCGACCCTCACGCAATCCCTTGCTCAGTATTCAGCCGCAATCATTCAGTTGCCGCCTGGTGATGGTGCTCTTTTGAGGTCTGGTCTTGAATCGGCTCGTCTCTTTTTCCATCAGCGTCCGTACCCTCCTGCCGATATGGTTCATTCGAATGACTCCCGTGAGTGGTGCAAGACCTCCGGTTATTATGCAGATCCTCAACTGTGGCAAGAAACATATGACTATAGGCCTGGTCTTACTCCGGCAGAGCCCGATGCTGGAATGGAGATTCCTCCTGCCGGTTTGCCTGACATATTTGCAGTGCTTGGCAAAGCTGCACGAGATATCTTGGATGCTATCAACTTTTCTCTGAATTTACGTAGCTTTTCATTTGCTGAAGTGCTTGATAATATACCTTTAAGAACTAGGGAAATCTCTTCATCAGTTCTTTCAGTGTGCTGTCACTCGAGACCATCTTTCCAAGGAGCACATCACCATAATCTGACAGCACAGGAAGATGGGCAGTTGGTTATGTTCCCAGACCAAGAGAATCAGGTTGATAAGAGTTTGATTACTCTCGTCAAGTCAGATAGGGCAGGGTTGCATATAAAGGACTTCCAAGGGCGTTGGATACTGGTGGATGCAGATCTTGGCCCCCAAGATGCAATTGTCTACCCTGGACTTGCACTTTACCAGGCGACTGCTGGTTATGTCACCCCAGCCCAGCCCAGGACAGAGACAGGCAATTTGCAAGGTAACATGTTTGGTCGATGTTCTCTGGTGTTTAAGCTCATGGCGAGGTCCATGGCGAGTCTGAGCTGTTCAGAGATGAGAGCAGCTGGCCATGGCGTTGAAGCTCAGTTCCAGATTCCCATACCAGTGGATGATTTTATGCAGAGGCCACACTCTACTGATCAACTCTTCACTAAGCACAACTTCCCTAGTTATACGCTTCAAGCAGCCCAAGATGGTAGGTCAGCATTCTAGTATTGCTGTTTGTTACACCTTACTGCTACTATCATTTGGCTCCTCAACAAATGCACACAGCCTGTTAACATAATGATTAAATTCTAATTAGGGAACCTATATAGGTTCGTGCATGCATGTATGCTAAAGCAGCAAGGTGCTTGTTCCCACCTACAATTGTCAAGTTTTTAGTTACTTTAAAAATAAATTGAGGCACTTTGGTCTTTGAACATGCCAAAAATTGTGATGATTAGATCATTTTGATGTGGTCATCTCATTGGTTAAAGGGCCAAAACACTTTTATATTAGAACTAGCCATTTAGTGGCCAAGAAGCAAATGTTTTAAAGATCCTTACCTTAGTAGTGGGAAAGCTCCACTTAGCGTGCCCCTCCTGCTTCGGAATCTATCTGAAAACTCATCCTCACACCTGCTTCCTAAATGTTTTCTTGTTCATTTTTTTTTTCTTTTAAAGTGATTAGCCTCGCCCTATTCTCACCTAGATGGCTAAAGTGGCTCCATGCACCCATGTCCGCACCCAGTTCAGGTCACTAAAGTTCTTACTGATGTATGGATGGTCAAAAGATGGACAGTGTTCAATGAGAAGATAAATTTTTATATTAATTTATGGCTCAAAGTTTCTGGGTCTGTTGAAGCCTTAAAGGTTGATGATCCTGTTCGGTCTACTAAAGTTTGGTGTAGAGTGCAAGGAAAGGTCGGAGTTATTGACGTTGGTAGACAACTGGTGATGTAAAGTGGTGAGTGGTGCGATTGCCAGCCAATCAAGGATTTTCATTTTTTTCGTTATGGTAAATGATAATAGGTTTTTCTTGTTGTGGTAAATGATGATAGGCTATGATTGGTCAACTGCACTTGCTCCCATTTTTGGGCAGACAATACGTGAAGAGCTAGTGATGCCCACTGCTATAATAGAGGAGAATATTACAAGTCACATTTTGTGGACGTTTCTTATCTGCATGTCTCTATACTTGTTCATGCTGATAATGTCACTCCTTATTATTGGTAAAATACACTCAATTTCATATTGACCTCTTGTAACAAAATTTTCATCTGAATAACTCCTATTAAATGCTAAATTGACTTTTATATTCTTATTTGTGCATGTAGGAAACTTTCAAACTAACCTTGTATAATCTCTCACAAGTGATATTTGACCATCCTATCAACTATGAAGCATATGCTTCCCTCATAAGACTTGTTAGACATGTTTTATTCTTATGGCGTCTCTTGAGTTTTAATTAAGCATCTGATAGTGTACCATGTGAGATAAATTAATGGACATTAAGGAAGATAAATTTGCATAGGTGATACATTGATTCTATGGTTTATGTTTAGCATCAAAAGCAGTTGTAACGAGAGAAGTCAATTCCTCATGACAAATGGACCTACCCAAAGTATTGGAACTAAGTCTTTAGTTCTTTATAGTATTTCTAAACGAATAAATTGTTGGTATGAGGAAGATAAACAATGTGATTTGTCAAGTGATATAATATTTGATCAATGAGATGATTACGATGGATGCTAAACTGGACTCATAAAATCCTTGGATGATAAAGGCCTAAGCATCAAGAAGGACATTTGAATAGTAACATAATGGAAATAGGAATGAAAATAGGGCTATAGTCAAAAAAAAAGGCCAAGAGATAGCACAATTTAGTCCGTTTTCTTATCTTGGATTAATTGTACAAAAGACAAAGGACGGCGGGGGACATATCCTTTAACTTGGTAAAGAGCGGTGAGGTGCTTTTCCTAGTGCATGCCTATCGTGTTGACATAAGGGAAAACTTTTGTAGACAACAATAAGAATTATAATTTTGCATTTTTAGGAGGGTTAGGATCAAGTTACACCAAGTTTAACTCTTATAAAGTTACTTTTTTTTTGAATTTGATGACAAGGGTCCCACATAGATGATCCAAGCCACTGGGTGTGATCTATCACCTCTAAACTACTTACACACCAAATATTATATGATTTGGAGACCTCTTGGCCTAGGCATCATGTGGTCAAAAAATATATATTGTTTTATATTTAAACTATCCAAGTTTTTACCATTTGATTCATAGGATGAGGGTCTCCAAATCACTTGTTTTTGGTATGTAAGGAGTTTAGAGGTAATAGATCACATCTAACAACTTAGATCATCGATGTGAGGCCTTTATCATCCAATTCAGAAAGGCATAAGTCTAGAAAAGTTACACTAAGTGTAATTTGAACCGACTCTTTTTGGGTTAGGATCAAGTTACACTCGGTTTAACTTTTATATAGTCACACCTTTTTTGAATTGGATGATGGGGGTCCCACATCGACAATCCGACCATTGAATGTAATCTACAACCTCTAAAATGCTTGCACATAAAAATCATGTGATTTGGAGACTCCCAACCTAGGCATCAAGTAATCAAAAAACATATATCGTTTCATGTTATTTAAATTATCAAATTTTTGACCAATTAATGCATAAGCTAGGGGTCTCCAAATTACATGATTTTTGATATGTAAGCAGTTTGGAGGTAGTAGATCTCACCCACTGGCTTAGATCATCGATGTGGGATCTCTATTGTCCAATTCAAAATATAGTTGTAATTCTATAAGAATTATATCAAGTGTACCTTGGACCTGACTCCTTTTAGAATGCTTAAAAGTTAAGAAGGCCGAACCAAGAATGTTAAGATTTTGTGTGGTTAGATTATAAAAAAATAGGTTGTAGAGGAAGCTAAAGGCACAACGGTTGCCTAGTTGAGGATAGAGTGATAGAAAATTGGACTAAAATGGTATATGACAATGCTGGTTTTAGGTGGTTCCAATAAGGATAAGTGCTTGAAATTATTTTGAAGGGTCAAAAAAAGAAAAATGTTAGACCCAAGGGAACATAAGTGAAAGTTTTGAAAAGGATTTTGAAAATATTGTAGTTTATGGCCTCAGTAGAAATGGTTAGCAAATATTGATTCCTAATGTCAGCCTTCACTAATCTGGAGGAGACTGCATTACTGTGGTTGTGGTAATTTTGTGATAGATATATTAGAAGTTCTTAATAGACAATTATCAAAAACCTAAAATTTCCTAGGTAGATGGTGGCGTATCCAACCAGAATTATACCACCAAAAGCAATGTGCTAGTAAATAGTCATATATCCGTATTCTTGCTTACTTTAATCCAAGGGTTTAAACCTCGGTGTTGGGCCTCATCTCTATTTGCTCCTTCGACAATAGGCACTGGGATGGGATGATATGGTCAGGATGGACCAAAACAGTTAGGAACAACAATAATAAAAAGGAAAAAATAAAATAGTCTGCGTCCCAATCTGTCCCGACCATCCTGATGCATTCCCAGCATCAGGATGCAACAGGGACAGTTGGGACATCCCAATTCAAGAGCGGTATTGTTCCATTCTGACAGGACCTAAATCCTTGTTTTAGTAAGTGTGTTATAATCCCAAATCCTTTTCTCGTCTGGAATCTATAGTAATATTGTCTTATATTTAAGCGTGCGCGCATGCGCATGCACGTGTGACTTTATCCCATCAAATAGCTTCTACAACTATGTTATTTCATGTCAAGTGTTTGCAGTTGAAAGAGGATGTTCCTTGGCTATGCTTCATTGAGATTGATGGAAGATATGGATTTGGTGATTGTGGATTGCTTTGCTTCTTGCTGTAGCTTAGAAGATTCTTCCACTGTCGGCAATTTGTCTAGCTTTATGTTCATGCATTTTCTCTGGACAGCTTACATACCTTAGTTTCCTGGGAAGTGCCAGACTTTTGCATACTAAATCAGCTGACCTTCGTTGCTTTAATGATAGTTGATTTTGCATTTGCTTGTAAAGTTATATGCTATCCTTAAATTACCTTGTCATTACTTTTGTTTTTTCCTGACAGTTAATGCCTGATGATATTTATACTGGATTTTTATGAACTTGATAGCTGTGTCAACTTGGTTTTGATTCTACCATTGAGTGTACTCATTCTTTGTTAATCCTGCATATAAGGTAGCTGAGTGGATGTATTGTAATTCCCATGTTCACTATTATAAATATCAAATTTAGCCTATCTGGCACACTTTTCTCATTCTAAAAGTTTAACTACTCTCTCATTCAGACTTTTTCTGTTTACATTACTGTCCGGACAACTTAATATTTGATTTGGTTGCTATGTAGGAAAGATATTCTGAAAACACATGCAAATATCCCACACATTTTCCTTTCCAAAGGAATATTTTTAACAGACTCTTCTTTTTTAAACAAAAAGATAATATTGAAGTTATCTTCTTCTTGTTTTGTTTTTTTATGTTTTAAGATATGAAAATGTCATTGCAGAAGAAGAGTTCATTGATCTTTAACATCTCAATGGTTGACTATATGAGGACCTATGTGGGCGTGTGTTTAGTCTTATATTGGTTATTCGCTGGCTAGATTTTGAGTACTTATATAGGATCAAGGAATTCAAATAATACCTTCCGGCTAGCTTTTTTGGGTGAGATCTTGGGTTGTTACTAATGGTATCAAAGCAGACCTAGCCGATAACCTATATGGACTATGGGACACTGCAGCACAGATTCATTAGGGCTGACCACGGGCCGATCGTGGTGCTTGTGATTAGATTTTAATAGATTTGAATCCTTAGCCTAACAAGGATGTTAGGGCTTAAACGGGAGGAGTATGTGAGGACCTGTGAGGATGTGTGTTTAGTCCCACATCGGTTTTTCGCTGGGTAGATCTTGGATACTTATATAGGATCAAGGAATCCAAATAATATCTTCCAACTAGCCATTTTGGGTGGGGTCCTGGGTTGTTACAAAGACATTGGTAAACATATTCTTTGATGGGTGAAATTCTTGTGATTGTCCAGTTTTACTCGTAGGGCAAGAGATATCTATGGAGTCTCGTATCCTAATTGGGAAATTTATGCCTTGAAAGTAGTAGGACTGCATTGTTGGTCCTTATTAGCCAGTCAAAGCAGATAATATACCTTTTGTGTTAGAGCTCACCGTGTATGGTCCCCCCTGGACTGGCACATTATTTTTGATCTTGCTGCTGTCTGAGATATCACACTTGTTTTTGCTGACAACTTAATATCTGACATTTTCTATCACTTTATGCTTTCTAAGTTGGCAATTGTGATATAAAAATTGCACTTTTGTTTCATCAATTAATGTTCCAAGTCCAGTCAGTTGATTGCATTTGTAAAATCTCCATCCTGGTTTTGTTATTGCATTTATTGCTCCACTGGGTTTATTTCCTAAAGTCTCTGCTATGACTTGAATCTTTGGAATATTGGATGCAGCATCTTTGAAACCTCTGATGAAGAGGAGGAAGAACTATGCTAGATGCAAGCCGCTGCCCCCTTCAAAGAGACTTCGTCTCGAAGCGCAGAGGGTCCTGAAGGAGAGGGTTCAGGAAATTGCAGACAAGAAGGGCGTCAAGCTGAGATTCTGTAATCTCAAGGAATGTGAGGGCCACATACAGTCGCTGGACAGCCCATGTGGGAATATAAGAATGGAGATAGGGTGGCCACCTGGGGTTCCCTTTGTTCATCCTCATGACCTTCCCAACAAGGCAAAACTTGGCTTTCTCGAAGCTTACGAGCCTGGTTGGACGGCCTCTCAGCAAGATATGGAGTTAAGTCTTATCGAACCTGGACAGGCCAGTCAACAGTTGGTCAACTGTAACTCTCTCTCATTCATATTTCTGAGTGCATGCTTGTTATCCACAGATACACTAGTCTTCACATTCATGCATATTCGTCCATGCTTGAAAAAAAGAAGATAAAAGGAAAAAGTCTTTCTAAATTCTGGGGTGGTGTTTGTTTGGATTGGATACATCATGAAAGGTCAAATATGTCTGCTTTTCCTTTTTGATAACTGTCCTCCTGATACTCCCATTTTGCTTGTCATTAGGTACTATCTTCTGATTCAATCTCATGAAAAGTACATAATAATGTTTTAGAAACAATTCAAATGCAACTGATGGATATTTCCAGTCTAGCACTCATCTCCAGGTCTTTGGATGTGTAACAGAGTCAACAAACAAGCCTATGAATTTAAATGCATCATTTTTATCTGGCTATTAACAGAAGTTGCATTTGGACATTTTGTCTTCTGCAGGAATCAATCTCCATAACTTTTGATATTTGGCCATCCTCTGTCAGCTTGTGACTTCACAAACTCTGCCAACAGCTTGATCTCATCCTCCTGCAGCCGGGGTCCAAATGTGCATTGACCTTTTGGAGTACATTTCTCTCCAAATCCCTGAAGACAACAGCAGACCCTGTTTATTTACTTGCAGTTTCTATCAACAGCTTGATTTGTTTGTAAATAATGGAATCAGTAAGGTCTACTTGCCGGCATTCTTCCCTTCCCATAGTATGTGATGTTGTATATACCCTCCTCCGTGGCAACACCATTCCTGCTTGGAATTGCACCAGTTTTATCTTTCAATCATAGCCTATCTCTGATTTGAAAGATGTTATCAGAGGAGCAATGGCTAGCTATACCTTTCTAGATCCTTCATGAAGAGAGTGGCACCCTGGAAAGCAAGGCAGGTGGGAAAGGGCTCATGAGGAAGATAAGAATCAAAATAAGTTGTTTATTCTGTGGTATTGAAATGGAGTTAAAGTGACTCACAGGTTGCAATATGTTCCCTCCCATGTCATGGCAGCCAATGCAGGCTTTTTGAAACAAGGCTCTGCCCTCGGATATAGGCTGATTAAAGGATACTGCAGAAATCCCAAAGTAGCTTGCAAAGGCTTTGATTGTATGATGTACATATAAATTGTGCATCGTCCTATCCCCCAAAAGATGTTTATTATGCTTTTTCTGATTTTTTTGGATAGCTACAGTGTAAATTGAATTGTGTTTATGTGAATTTCCAGAGTTCTTTTTGTATACCTTGCAATTATAGAATAAAACCTTAAATTGCATACACTGCATATGGCCATTCAGTAGGAAAAAAGGAAATGCAGTCTGGAATATGTGTGGGTAAAAAAATGAGAATTTCAGCCATGGGATGAATGGGAATACCAGAGAATGAATAGGAGCGACAGAGTTCAGGTGCATTAAGAAGTTTTTTGAATGGAAAACGTTTGTGACTATCAAATACATTATTTGTTTTCGGATGTTAAAAAATAAAACAAACAATCAATAAAAGTAAAACTGAAAAATTGAAAATGACATCAAATAAAATCTTAGTTATTTTTTTTTTGTTAAAAATGTTCGACAAAAATTATGATGGAGTATAGCCCTATAAAACAAATGCCGAACTCCCGCAATCCATCCATTCGATTTTTTTCCCATGTCTCTCTCCTTTGTTGAAATAGATTTTTTTTCCCCCCAAACCAATGCTCCATCCATCAGATGGAAATCAAATTCTAATTTTGTAATACATACAAGAGCAAGAGGGCTATTGTGGGAAACAAGGAGACGGCCCTCACCTGGAGGAGCAGCGAGGCTGGGAGCGGATAAGGTGAGGATAGCAGACATCAGAGGAGAGACCAAACTCTCTGCAACCCTGACGGTTCTCTTCTGGAGGTGGTGTTGGTCGCATGGGTTCTCTTCCTTCCTCAGACATCCCTGATCAAATGCCATGGAACACCCCACCACTATCAGATGCGTGATAATGCTGTTAAGAGCTCCAGTTGAAAGCTCACACAGGAACAAAATTCGCTTTACCTTCGTGGTGAAGCAGTGGATACTCTTGCTTAACGAAATCAAACGAAGGGGCTCCATTCGTTCTCTTGACAGAGTGCCTACTTTGTTTTTTCGTGCGTGCGTGCGTGCGTGTGTGAGAGAGAGGAAAATGGCCGCAGAGTGCTCCAACAACAACAGCTCGATACAATTGGCTCCGCTGGCCTATGGTATTCCAATGGAAAAAATAAAGATGGG
>JAOXJJ010000359.1:2343567-2353771 GCA_025769935.1 Phoenix roebelenii | reverse complement strand
GAGTGCTCCAACAACAACAGCTCGATACAATTGGCTCCGCTGGCCTATGGTATTCCAATGGAAAAAATAAAGATGGGGTCGCGCTTTTTTTTTTTTTTTTACGTGGGTCGGCTCCTCAAAATGTTCTCATTTGAGCACAGCCAGTTGCATCACTATCAAGAAGACTACAGAAACTAAGGACTGCTGGGTTCACAGAAACTCTCTAGAATGCTGAGCAGCGAAGGAGGCAACCCAATCAACAACTTGGTTCGCCTCCCGAAGGACATGCCTAATCTGAGTGGCCCGATACTCCCGCAGCATCCGTCGCATGTCGCATAAAAGTGGGGGCTCCACCCCCTCCCATCTCTCCACTTGAAGACGATCGATCAAGACAGCTGAATCCCCCTCCAGAATGATCATGTCAGCCTCTAATATATGTCTCGCATAGGATAGCCCTTCCCATGCAGCCCTGAGCTCTGCCCCAAATGACGAGGCCTCAACGGAATGGCAACCCCCCGCAGCAATCAGCCTGGCGCTATGTTCTATGATCACAAATGCTACACCTGCCCAATCACCAGTGGTGGGCAAGCTCCCATCGAAATTCACCTTAAGATGGCTAGGAGGTGGGGGTTCCCAAAAGACAAGAACAAACCTGAGCACTATAGAAGCGGAAGGGTGTCCCAGATGTCCCTAGCCATTACCGGTGAATCTTGCTCCAATGACTCAATAACCTCCACTGCCTGATGAAGAGCCCGCTCAACAACAGACCTCAGTGGGGCCCTCCTATCCTCAAAAACTCTGATATTCCTATTTAACCAAATATGATAAGCCAAATAAACAGCAGTAATGCCCCATCCCACAGTGCTCGGTGCCTGTACTGCAGACCTCACCTGCCGCAGAAAGTCCCCTACCACAAAATCGGATCTCGGAAGGGGGAATGATGCCCTCCTCCAAATCCTAGCTGCCCGTGGGCACTCGAACAAAACATGATAGATGGAGGAATCCTAACCCCTCTCCTGGCCAACATACTCCTCGTCGGTAAGCAGTCCCATACCACCTTCCAAATAAATAGTGCCAATCGTGGGTGAACCCGTATCCTCCAGATCCAACTCCCATCACAACGCCTCGCCCTCTCACCCCTCACCACAACCTGGATATCAGCCGACCTCACCCTAGCAGACCCAGCCGCCGCCCACACCTGTCTATCCTGTCCATCATAAGGTATTGGAATAGCGAGAACTCTCTTCGCAAGCTGTACCTCGAAAGCCTCTCGGATCAAGACTTCATGACACCTGCCCCCTTCGGGAGCCATCAAGTCGCGGACTCTTAGCCCCGCCAGTCTCGCAGAGTCAACCATCGTCGGCATCCTACTCAGCGGTAGCTCCGCCAGCCATCTATCCTCCAGAATGTAAATAGACTGTCCATCATCAACCATCCACCTGATCGCTGGTAGCACCACGTAGGTGGAGGAACAGATCTCCTGCCAAATGCATGAACACTGACGCCCGGCTCGAAGCTCCACTCCGGTAATGAGAGCACCATACTTAGCCTTCATCAGGATGCTCCACAAAGATAATCTTAGCAGCATGCCACGCAGCTAGGACCTCACGCCTCGCTCGCGGTGACAGGACCCCCAACCCACCATGTCTGAGCAGCTAACAAACAATCTCCCATGCCATCAGATGAATGTCACTCCTCTCCTCTCATCTGCCCCTCATGAAATTCCTGAACAACTGCTCCATAGACCTAAATAGGGACATCGGCACTTGTGTACTTGCCAACAAATACATCGGAATCAAACTCAGAACTGACTGCACCAGAATGATGCGCCCCATCATGGATAGAGCATCCACTTGCCAGCCCTCTAATCTACATCGAATGCTCGACTCAACCTCGGAGCAGTCGCTGCGCCGAAGACGTCGGCCCATAATGGGAACCCTAAGGTACCTCATCGAACCCTCCTGCTCATCCACGCCTAGAATCTCTTTGATAGAAGTCTTGATCTGTGGGGGGGTCCTCGGGCTAAAACAGATGGCAGACTTACCCCTGTTTACTAGCTGACCTAAAGTAGAACAGTAATCATCTAGGATATTCCAGATCACCCTCGTAGCTCGACGAGTCGCTCGTGCCAACAATAGACCATCATCGGATAGAAGTCTTGATTTGTGGGGTCACGCTTTTCACCATCAAAAAGGTGGATGAGTCCAAAAAGGCACCTTTGTGTTCGAGATTTGAGGCTGTTGACAACAGGTAGAACTATGATCTTTGATATTTTAGTCCCTGGAGCAAAACTAAGAGCGACCTAGACAGTCATCACCTATGCCAAGCAGATCCTAAGGATTAACAACATTGCAGTTGAGGGTGACTTAGCCATGATGGTCAGGTAGCGTGGCGGTCTCTCACTTCCTCTTGAATGATATTTGGAGGAGCTCGAGAGTATATATATCCTTCATAAGTAGTCACATTTACCGCGAAGCAAATGGAGCGGCAGATTGGATCGCCTTCTATGTAGCGGAACACTTGAAAGAATTTCTGTAGATCACTATGTCAGCTCTCAATCGTGCTTCATGATATTTTATATAATTTTTTTTGGATGTATTCATATTAGACTTATATCATATGTCCGCCTTATCTAAGAAAAAATAAAAAAGATAGGATGGGTGGAAGTTCCGGCGTCGGAGGATCAAGCCCAGGCCCCCACCATCAAATTTTGATACTGTACCAACGCCTGGATATCGATGGCATATAATTATACTAGCGTTGCACATAGTCATGCGTGTGTATATTTAAGGACTAAATATAAATTAGTCATCGAAATTAAAAAAATAAAGTATTATCTTTTTTATGAAAAAAATTAAAAAATAAAATATTACCATCAAAAAGATTGCATGTAGAATAACTCAGTTACTCCTAGAATTTTCCGATTCCTCTTCATGCTTATTACTTGATAGGATCTGCGAATCCTAGTCCTAGTCCAAGGGGGACTACGACAAATTATCTGCCACCCATAGCACAAAACCCATATTATAAACCCCAAGCCCTCGGTGGATCTTAAATCCTCCTTTCCCCCTCTTTCTTCTTCTCCCTCCTACTTCTCCTTCAACCATCGCAAGTTCACCTCGTGATCCAAACATGTACACGCCCTTCTCTCTCTCTCTCTCTCTCTCTCTCTCTCTCTCTCTCTCTTTTTCTTCCATACTTCTAACTTGCTACGACTGCTACCATATTATAAACAACTTTTAATTTCATAATGTATAGGGATTGTTTGCGAGGATACACGATTAAAGAAGTGGCTTTAATCGTTCTAGGAGGCACGGCGGCTGGTTTTGCTGCGGGAATATTAGTCGCATATGCTCCATACTTTCTCGATCGGCAGGGTTTTGCGCGGAGGAAGCTGAGAAGGGTCAGGGGCCGATCTGCATGGAGGAAGCTGAAGACAGCCAAGATCGAGCAAGGATCAGAGTCCGAGCTATGTGAGGTGTGCCTTGAAAAGTTTGAGAAGGGAAGCAAGGTGAAGGCTCTAACTTGCTCTCACAAGCATCACGAGGAATGCATCTTGCAGTGGTTCCAGAGGGAAAATTCATGCCCTCTTTGTCGAAAACGCATCGTTTGAATCCATGAAGTGTTGCAGTTTATCTCGCCTATACATATGCTGCTTTGCAATAGTTTAAATACAAGTTTTTTTTTTAAATATCCCTTTCTTTCTATTATTTATCTTTATCCCTTTTTCTTTTTATTTGTGAACGAGATGAGGAGAAATCCTGATATCAACCCTCCACAACCTTATCAACTATCCTCTCTCCCTCCCTCCCTCCCTCCGGTAACTTATTCCATATGCGCATGAGTATGCCTATAAGAGTAAAAAAAAAAAAAAATGATGAAGGGGTGGGAGAGCGTGCTCTCCTAACAAAATCTTTCTGAGTGGTGCGCCGTATAGGAGACAACTCAGTCGGCATCCTCTACATATATATATATATATATACACACACATATAGGATAGTAGGTTATTTAATCTTTGTTTAGTTGTTTTACGGGGGGGTCTCTATAGAATATAAACTCTGGAGCAACTGTAACGTTTTCTCTTTTTTGCTTTTTTAAAAAAGAAAATACTTTGATTTGTATTGACGCTCAAGAGACGCTAGGCCTTTAGTACTTTTGAGACGAGAGCTCCTACAGTGTTGGTGTAGCACCTCCCTTGGCCTTCGTAGACCAATTAGTGAGATGAGTGGAAGATGTACTAAACATCATTCAGATCCAGTGACCGTAGATGCAAATTGGCCTCTGAAGATGATGCTATCAATGGACTCTTTTAAGTTCTTAGAGGGCAAGAAGCTCAGCGGTGCAAGGTGCAAGTAGCGTCTTAAAGCCCATGATGCTAACAGACAAAGGCGGTTCAAATATATTGTAGATTATTGCCGGAAAAAAGGGAAAACTTTACACCATTGCAGGAGTTATATGGATTGAAAATCTATACTATTATTAGTGTATAAATAAGCACAATTTTTTAATAGATATTTTTCAATACAACTAATTAATGTTCTGAAATAATTCACAGACCTAATTGGATTAGTTAGAACTTGTTAGTGGTGCGGGCACCAGTGCCAAATCAGCCGGTTGCCACAGGATCCAACCAGTTCAGCTAGTTCAGTTAGCTTGATTTTATTTTGCGATTGATTTATGTTATGAGCTTGTTTGCATATTGTCATTTTAGAATTTTTATGAGATTATTTTTATAGGATCTTTTTGTTATTTTATGACCCTATATATATAGGTCTATGTTCATATTTAGGGTTTGATGAATGATTGAATGAATTAGTCTCCTTTCTCTAAAACCCTGCATGAAGCCATAGCCAGAGCCAGGTGAGAAGCCTGGTTCTCCTTCTTCCTCTCCTCTCCTTCTCTCTTTCTCCCTCTTTTTCCTGCTGTCCTGCATCAACTTTGGTATCAGAGCATGCCAGACTTTGCCTCTGTTGCCAAAGCTCCGGGTCCTCCCCCTTCCTTCCCGCATCTGGCCCACACCACATACCCCTTTCATCAAGCTTCACAGGAAAGCAACAAAAGAAAAAAAAAAACAAAAACAAAACAAGCCCTCTTCTTCCTGTGTAGGTGGATCCTAAGAAAAAGAAGGGAGAAACCCTCCCCGTTACCACCGTCTTTCGTCGGATCTGAGGAGAGGAGTGCCGCCATACCCCAAGCCATCGTCCAGATTAAAGTTCTCGCGGAACTCAGAGGTGGAGATAAAAAAAACATAAAAAGGCAAAAAACAGGACGAGGAAGCCTGAAACAACCAACGAAGAACCGCGCCCATGTGCTCCGCGCCGCCGCCATGCACTGCTCCCAAGCATTTGACGTCACCTTCTCTGTTAGCAAACATCGCCGCGCTCCACACACCGTCGATGTTCTATTACCAAGTTCTACGCGACGCGTCGCCGTGGAAACAAGTAACGACCTGCAACCTAAAGAACCGGATTAGGAACGAGTTACCGGAATGGTTGAGCCCGTTAACCCGAGTCCATTCCGCTAGGAAAAAAAAGAAAAAAAAAAGAAAAAAAGAAAGGAAAAAAAGTGAAAAGAAAATAAAAAAAAGAAAAAAAAGAAAAAGAAAAGAAAAGAAAAAAAGAGAGAAAAAAAAGAAAAAAAGGGAACAAAGGAAAAAAAATTATTTGTTTTCTTCTTCCCGCTGTGGCCTTCCCTCCTCGGCTGCTCCCGCCTCCATCGCCACCATGTGCCGCCATTACCCTCCTCCCCTCCGTGCGGTGCCACCCTTGCCGCCTCCCTTCGCCGTGTTCCATTTGCGCCACTACCGCGCGCTGCTAAGTCGCCGCCCAAGCTCTCGCATTCGCCGTCGCCAGCCCCCCTCTCCCCCCACCCCAACCCCTTCGCCGCGTGCCACCATCGTCATCACCTCCCTCTCCCACCTCTCCCTCTCCTCCACTTCTCACAAATCCTCTTCGAGAGCCCCGCACCATCCCACCCATCTTTCCTTTTCTTTCCTCCCCTTCCCCCCTTCCCCCCCTCCCTTTGAGCTCCTTTTTTTGTGTGGTAAAAACGACAATTTAAATTACTCTAACATAAGTACAGCCAACCAAATCACAAGAAAGCAAAACATTCAAAGGAGATGAAACATCTGCTATAGATGTCCAAAGAAACTCTTCGAAGTGCCGGGCAATGAAGGAGGCGACCCAGTCTGCGGCCCTATTTGCCTCCTGAAACTCAACCACCTTCTGAAGCAGCCTTCAAGTCTTCTAGATGAGTGGATGACCACCACCGTACCTATCCATACCTTGGATCCAATCGATCACCAAGGAAGAGTCCCTCTCTAGATACATCCGCTTGGTACGAAGAACCCGCCTTGCATAAGATATACCCTCCTAAGCTACTCGAAGTTCTGCCCCAACAACAGCATGACCTGGCGTGCGGCGCCCACCAGCAGTTATCAGCCTGCCCAGAGAATCTCTGATCACGAAATCTATACCTCCAGACGCACCATACCCCAACACGCTACCATCAAAGTTCACTTTGAGATGACCAAGGGTTGTGGGCACCCAAGAAATAAAAGCGAACCTCGACGCTGTGATAGCGAAAGGAGTGCCCTAGATGTTCCTGGTCAACCCAGAAGAGAACGTAGCAGTAGCAGCGATGACCTCCCCAACATGTAGCGTGGCCCTATCCACCATTATCCTTAAAGAATCCTTCCTGCTCTCAAAGAGGCTAGCATTCCTATCCAACCATATATAATAAGCTAAATATGCTCTACGGAACTCCAAATTAGCAGAGCTGGGACTCTGCATGGAGACTCTTGACAAGTGAATTAGATCCTGCACCAACTCCACCGAGTGGGGGAGGGGCACCGGCGACCTACTCCATATCTTTCTGGCCCCGAGACACTGCAAAAGAACATGATCGATGGTCTCCTCGGTATCTGTGCACACCTCACACTATCGAGGAACACGCAAACCATGCCTAACAAGTAGACTCTTGGTCGGTAGGCTCCCCCATGCTACCTTTCAGATGAAAAACGCCACCCGTGGATGAATCCGCATCCTCCATATCCAACCTCCATCTATCAGCCGAGTTGACTCCCTACTGAATAGAGCATGTAGATCCCTAGCTCGCGCCCACGACTGTCCGATGGCAGCCACACTAGCCTGTCAGGTTCCTCCTAGGCAGGAGTTGGAAGGATCAAGACCATTTTTACCAACTACTCTCCAAACACCGCCCGGATCAACCCATCCCTCTACCGACCCCCCAACTGGGTTCAACAAATCACTGACCCTGCACCCTGCCAACCTCACCGAGTCCACCATGGTCAGCAAGCGACTGATCTAAGCTCCTTCACAGCCCTCTGCACCCCCTCTAAAACCTTTCCCTCTTCGGGATCTACCCCCGCCCCAAATAAAAAAAAAACTCCAAACCCATTTCACCTCCCACCAAACCACCGCACAACCCCACTCCACCTCCCCCCCAACCCTCTCATCCAATAATCGAGCCCAACAAGCCCACCACATAACTCTAATCACCATCTCACTAGCGGGCCTAACAGGTTGCGCCATCTGTTCAGGACCCGCTCGCCATCACTTCTGCAGTTCCATCAAGCCCACGCCACCTCCTAACAGCCCACTTCGACTCTTCAATTCAAGGGCCCAACAAGCCCTTTCTTCCACAGGCCCACCAATTAAAATTGTTCAAGTATGTAAATTGCTGAAGTTAGATTCGGTCGCTAATTGAAGAGCCCAACACCTGCAACCGCACCCTTGATCGTCGCTCCAACCCAAGTCAGGTTTGTTTCCTTACTAAAAATTCTTTTTGTTTATCTAAATTTAGCAGCAATTAACTCTTAAGTGCTCTATTGATATTGCTTCCTAAAAAAAAAATTCCAACACACTCACTCCAGACAACACCAAAACCCTAATACTGACCTATCTTTACTATGAATTGTAAGGTACCCGATCTTTGAAAGTTCTTCGAGGCTCTATGTATCCCCGCAATACACTGAATAACTAGTACTATCCGAATGCAACTACTTGCTAAGATTTATTATGGAATTTTGAGCTAATTTCGATTGCCAGGGGTTAGTTTCCATTTATATTGAGTATATACGTTGCATTTTAGACATCATTTTCATGCATTAGGTCTGCCTAAAAACCACCACTGTATTAGCTTTGTAGAGCCAAGCATAATTTAGCACCCTCGGTATATGCACCTTCATAGTGTCGTTCCACATTCCGATACTTAATCTACCATGGATACCTGCATCGAAGCCCTAATGAAGGCGGTCCAGAACTTGACCATAGTGTCCACCCAGGCCTGCGCCCGACTAAACTCAAACAAGGCTAACCTTCGGAGGATTATAGGATCCAAAGAAGGTAGTGCCTCCCATTTGGATGACCCAGAGGTCGAGGATAAAATCCTAGACCATCTAGGGTCATCCCAATAGGGTCAATTTGACACTAGCTCTTTCCCAGGCTGTCCTCAAACCTATCCTTGTCATAGAGTACAGAGTCCTTTTCTAATGTCAATAGGGGTTAATGATACAACGTAGAACCCAAAGAACCCCATGATCATGATGAGGATGTGCTAAAACACACACCTTTGACGGTCGCCTTGACCCAAAGCTTTTCTCAGACTGGCTATATGAAATGGACCACTTCTTTGAGTGGTATAACTTGTCTGATGAAGCTCATTGATCGAGCTAAGTTTTTCTAGCAAAATACTGAACAACTTTTGGCTAGGAGACGTCAGCCTGCCATAACTAATTGGATAGAAATGAAAGAAAAACTTAAGGAGAAATATTTGCCCATTAGCTACCAAGACGATCTTCTTGACCGATGGAACAATTTACGACAAGGTACCCAGTCAGGCATTGACTACATCGCACAATTTGATGAATACATGATGCGATGTAATGTGATTGAGGATGAGAGAATGGTCTTGAGTCGGTTCTGTAGAGATCTCAATGATGAACTCAGGAAGGAACTTATCCTCCGAGAGATGTTCACGTTAGACCAGGCCTATATTCGTAATGAACTATGAGCAAGTCTCCGAATCCATGTTTGTGTGGCGCCCTAACATTCAGAGTGCGTCACGAATCTTAACTCTTCAGAGTCCAAACCTTCTATAGGGTCCTCTGCCCCTAGACCCCCTCCTACTGCCTCGACCACAAATCGGGACCCCAAAGGCAAGGGAATCCTCGGTGAACCCCCAAAACCAACCTCTAGAATCAGTGCTATAAATGTCAGGGTTTCGGTCATGTTGCCTCCCAATGTGCCAATAAGATCCTAGTTATTGATTAATAAGATTCGAGAAATGATACAGTTGAATTGGAAGAACAAGTTTATGAACCAACCATCGATGACATTTAGGATATTGATGAGGAAGCGCATGATGAAGAACATAATGCCCTAAGATGCATCCATGCTACACCTATATCTGTTGCGCCTTTAGAGAGATAGTCTGACCGGTCCACCATAAGTGTAGTCCACATCCCACATCCCACATCCCGTTGAATTTGAAATTTGGGGTTACGTAATGACCCGTCTTAAGGAAGTGTAGTAGTCTCTTAGTGTTGGACTATTCAGGATGTTGCATAAGGATGGAACTAACGCCTATGCCATTAATATCAAAGATTTCATTGTAATCCCTGATGACTTTTTTTGCTGAACCCTCTCCTGAGCCAATTGCTTATCTTATTACTGATTCCATGCCATCTTCATCTTTTTTTCTCCTCTATCGAGCACAAAAAGAGTATAATGATTCTATTTTAGCCGAGCAAATAGTTTTTACTAGTGATGGAGGCATTCAGTGTGTCCTAGTTCGTTGGTGAGGACGACTGAAGTCCGGCTACATTTGCATCCCATGCGAGGAGCTACAGTCGATTGATCCGTACTTGTTGGAGTACTACCGGGCTACACCGAGCCGCTTTCGTCGAGGTTGACTTCTTTTCACTCGGAGAGAGTTGGTGCAGACACCGGTGCCAGATCAGCCGGTCGCCACAGGATCCAGCCAATTCAGCAAGTTCAGTTAGCTTGATGTTAATGAACCTATTTTCATTTCATTTTGGATGGAATAACCTATGATCAGCTAGTTCTTCAGTTCTTAATTAACTTAGGAGTCATCTGATAGTAATTAATATTGGAAATTGTATCCTTAGAGTCAATCGTCAGTGCGCTGATGATTAAATTTTGTAAATGAATTGATAAATTAATAAAATATTATTTGGCATTGT
>JAOXJJ010000359.1:2326965-2342695 GCA_025769935.1 Phoenix roebelenii | reverse complement strand
CAGCGGAGGACGCCGCCCGCCGACGGATCGCCGCCCACTAACTTGCACCGGAGCTCCTCCCCCTCGGCCGAGTGGTCCCCTCCGGGTCTAATTTCCAGCAACAATGCCAATCAAAATTGAACCCCCATACTCTTGTCCGAGAGGTGAGAGGGTGTACCACTGGGCTATAAACTCAAGTTATTTTTTTCTCTTTTTGAGCAGTATAGTTATCTTTTTGTGTTTTATAGTTGCTGTAGTTTAGATCAAGTTTTCTAGCTCTTCTTTGTTTTTCTTACTTACTAGTTAGTTTTTAGATCAAGCTTTCTAATTATTTCTTGCCTTTTATAAAACCTCAATGCCTTTAATAGAAAAGCGTATGTTTAGGTTCTGTCAGGTCTATTGCAGCAGTCTACACAGCAAATTGTGTTCTTATTTCTGAGCGTCCTTAATCATATCACTTCTGCAACCCCAAGTAAGATATCCTTTTACTTCCTTGTGCACACCTTGACTTCATGTAGTTGGATCCACTATACTTCTTAGTCTTGGCCCACATTAGAGGCCCTTTACCTGCATCACATACTCAACACCACTTTATTCTTCAATTTTTTCCTCCTAAAACCATTATTATATGTACCTTCTTAATCGCTTGAACCATTTTTGACTAGCCTATGGTTGATGTGCATAATTATTAAAATTCTAGGTGTATAAAAATAGGTTTTTAGGCTTTGTCCAAACCATGGTGATACATTTGCCTGAGGGGCCAAACCTAAAATAAACCATCTGTAATTAGGTCGGTCTTCACCAACCCAAACTTAATCCTGTTATTAAAGTACCTAGTTATTCTAGGCAAGTTAGTTTGGCTTGCCTATCTATGTAAGAAATCACCACCCCTAATAATGATATTATGATTCTTTTAATAAAAGAATCCATTTAAGTGATACATAATATATATAATTTATTATTAAATGGTATTATCATTTTGTCGACATATATTTCATAATATTAGCAATATATATTTTATATAATATTCATATTAATTATTGTTGATGTAATAAAAAAGAATAAAAATATGCCACATAATATAATGTTATATCTACCATTATATATTATTACTAGTATATATATTAGTAAATTTAAAATGATATATTACTTTTACAATATTAAAAATGCAATATATGCAATATTAATCATATACTACGTACTCATAATATATGAGCGAGACTAGAAAATGTTAAGTGCATTTGGGATAATATGCTTCCCAACAAAATTTGATGATGAACCTTTCAAAATAAAATCCTCGCTATTGGTCATGATCTAAGACATCTAAATTGGCTAGAAAGAAAAGGTCATCATTACCGGTCTTTAACGAATGTATTAGATAATGAAAAACTGTAACATCATAACACCGTATTCTTGTTCAATCTATAGTCTATACATTTCCAAACCAGATAAAATTTGACATTTATATATCTTGAAATATTTAGATCATGATCGGAGGCTTGGGTTTGCAAATTATGTAGTTTATGATATGTTTTTTGCTCCCTAGATATATTGCTACAATTTTGTGCTTGCTTAATCCATATACCAAAATCCTTTAACATAATTGATTTTTAATCTTTAAATATTTTATATAATATAGATCGTGAATAATGGTAAGAGGCTTGCCATCAGTTTCAATGGGAAGCAATTGAAGCTGAATATATTGAAGAGGATTTTATCCTAACTCCAATATATAGTTCAACGTGCAATACAAAAATCATGGTATGTTAATATATACTAGATTATGTTATACACCATGAATGATGATATATAATGTGTCTAAATGATAAAAAAAAACAAGTGATTAAAATTCTAAAATATATGTTATGTTAATAATTTAATATAAAATATTACAATAATCGTATTCATACATTTTATTACTATAAAAATATATGTATCACAGTAACTATTAAGTGATTTGTTTGGTCAATTGTATGGAGATTAAGGAAATAAGTTGCCATTAATTTTTAAAGTTGGTAAATTTGTGGGCATAGATATAGGACAAAACTACTTGCAGCCATTATATGTAGGCTGAAGCAAAAAAAGAAGATTTTACAACTCAAAGTAAAATCAAATCAAACAAAAGCTACAAATCAATTTACAACATGATGAATTTCAATTGCAAGTGAAACTATAGGAAAGTGGAAGCATATTTAACAAAATATCTCCTAAATCAACTAACTCTCAATGAAATAAAAAAAATCTCTAAGATAGTTATACTTCTTTCAACAACCAAAAAGTAAAAAGACAAAGAACTTGTGTTTATCAGTTGCAGTCTTTAAGCATCCAAGCAAAATGAAATAGTTTCTAGCTGAAATTTCGAGTAGCTAAAAAACTATAAATTGAACCATAACATTTCAAATTGCAATTGCAATGTAAATTACATCAAAGTGAAAACAAGTACAAGCAACCCAATGTATCTTAATTGGACTATTCTCAGAATAAAAAACTTCTTATGGATTGGATTATTAATTTAAAAAGAAATTTATTATGAAGAGTAATAATTTCATATATCAAAAATATTAGAAGAGATAACAAAACGAGTTTAGGTCATTTTAGAAGTGTAATATGTTATTATAAGTCAATTTTGTTTAACTAAATTTCTGCAAGCAATTAGTTACATTCCAAATTCTACTAAGAGGATTAAATGAATTAGGTATTAAGAATTTCAAATGTTTAAGTGGAAAACCTTTTTTTTCTCAAAAAATGCTTTCGGTTCATCGAATAATAAATACTTTAATTTTTTTTGTGAATCCTACTATATTACCTTGGTTAGATACCCATTTTCACTTGTGCATCTAACCAAAATTTCACTAGGAAATGGAAAAGAGATGACAAAATGAGGGAAGGGACAAAAAATTCTACTAGCCATTTTAGGAGTGTAATATAAAATAATAAAATAATTTGTTAAAGGTGGCCCATGCAGGTAATTAATGATACTAGAAGCTTCACAATATTCAAGCACTATCCATTCAGTTAAATATTAAATACCATAAGTTACTAAAATAAATTCTTCCGCGCTCCTATTCTTAATTACATACCAATTTTTGTCTGTACATTTAACTAAGTTCCAAAAAGGGAAAGATAATGTTTTCCTTTACCCAAAAAGGAAAGATAATCTTTTTAATAATAAATTTTAGTTCGCAAAGTGATAAGTATAAATTAATTTTCCATTTTTGTCGCTACATGCATTGCTAAGGAAAGCGAAAACAAATATAGCCACACTTGCCATTCTCTAACGTCATTTGTCTCTACTGCACCCGGCCGTTTGTTTATGACCGTTAGATTAGGCTCAATGCATCGGGCACGGTAGTTCTGTAAGTACCTAGCCCCAAAAGGGATGCGATAAATGCGGACGCCAAAGTCGCGGTTCCAATCCGGCACTGGATATCCTTCAGGCCCGTGACGCCGTTTGCGGGGTCGGAGCGAGACTGCGAGAGGGGGCATCGGCTGACCCTGCGGGCCTTAACCGTCTATTATTTCTTCCCCCCATATAAATATATTAATATTTTCCGCTGAGCTCGTACCAATTCGTTCGAGAGCGGGAACTCGTCCACCCCAGCGAAAACTCGAAAACAGAGCAGATGGCGGCCAATGAAGCAGAGAGGAAGGTAGCGGAGGAATCGCCGGCTGAGAAAGAGCGCGGCGCGGAGGAGGTAGTCAACAGGGAGCTCACGGCGCCACCGGGCTGGAGGAAAAAGGTTCGATTTCGATTCTTTCCATCTCTTTTTTGGGGACCTCTGGTTCGTTCTTCTCTTCTCATGCGCTAATTTCTTGTTTCCTGCCTGTTTTTCTGCTTCTGAGACGAGATCTTGTTTTCCTTCTTTGCATGCTAGGGTTTCTGAGCTTTTCTTTGGCTGTTTCTTGTGGTTCCTTGATCAAGATTTATTTTGGAGATGTTTTGGTTAATATTAGGATTTTGAGGCTGTGTTTGGTACGGAGTTTGGAGATTTTGAGGTTCTAGGTGCTTTATTGCGGCGAATTATAGTGTTTCCTTGCTGAATCGGCTAGAGGAAGTGCTTTGGTGTTGGGGTGATCTAGGGTTAGGTATGGGTTGTTTGTTAATGGTATGTTGTTCCAGACGATGAAAATATTTGGCTTGTGTTTATCTTTTCGATTCTGTGCACTGGCTATAGGACTGCAGAGGAAAAGACCTGTGATGTTTTGATGCAAGCGGAGTGGAGAGAAATACTGCTGAACATAATTTTCGTACTAGGATTGAGTTCTTTTTCGCACTAATGAAACATTTTCATGCCTGCTGCAAACTTCTTTTTTGTTTTTTTTTGTTCTTTGCTTTTGTTTGTTTTTCAATTTTTTATGCGTGAGTGGGTGCGTGTGTGCGTGTGGTAGAGAGTCTTACATCTGGTTACAGAAAATAGGATATCTGAAGTAGTTGAAGCTTGATTCCTACTTTTATAGTACGATAGCTACCTATGCAATAATTTGAGCTGCACCTGTAAAATCTTTAGTTCTTTACAGGATTTACTGTACCGGTGCCGGATCGGTACCGGTACCGGACACCATACCGGTGCCACATTAGTATAGTATCGGTACGATATGGTTTGAATTTTTTTGGGTATCGAGTGTCGGTATGCCATCGGTATCAGTACTGGTATCGAACTAGTATGGTATGGTACATCCGGTACCGTCTGGTTCGGTATGGTATGGCATACCATGGTTCTTTATGCTAGAACATTATGGAGTGCACATGAACCCATAATGTACTTATCCTGCAATACTTTTTAGTTCTATTTTTTTTTCCATTTCAAAGTGTTAACATGGTACTTAGATTATACTCATCACTATGGGATATTTCTGAAAGCAGGTACATGCTATATAATATTCATCTGAATGTGTAATCATAAATAACAAATTCTATTAAAATTATTTGTGAGGCTGCTTTCTGTACTTTATGATTTGTTCATGCTATCAAATGTCTGAGTTTTATGTTAGAATAAATAGATCTGTGTGAACATATTTAATTGCATGGAAAGTAGTTCAACTGGTGGTTTGAAATCGTACGCTTGTCATTGTTCCCCTCTAATTTTTCTTTTCTAGCTTCTATGGTTGTGGTGTATCTTCAACTATGTAATCACTGCTGATTAATCACAGTCTACCATAAGACTTGGGGAATGAAATATAACCAGGCTTGTTTCATTAGAAGTTATCGTCTTCTAGTTTATTAATAATTATAATTTTAGTAGTGGTATAGATTATAATCAACCTACGATCTCTTGTGTGCCCCCTCAGAGTTTTAGATTAACCTGTTTTTCTTAAGTTGTAGAGTGTTTGATGATTAATGTTTTGGCTCTTTTATGGAACCATGTTTGAAGTATTTCGCTTCAGATGATTATCGGCATGATCAGTGTTGTTGGTATTGATTTTGCCTAGATGTTTCTGCTATAGCCTGCACACGAATAAACACTCTATGCTACACGTGAATCAATTTCTGTTAATTTCTGGGTGGACTATACTTAAGGGACTTTATCATCAATTTATTTAAATGGATTAGGAAACTTCTTCCTTATCCCCCAAACTCACAAATGCACCCTACTTGTGATGGGAAGACTTTTAATCAGTAATGTGCTTCCATTCATGGTAATTATGGCCAACCTACGCCACATACCACAAGTATGTGAATTTGCAAAAATCATATCATGCCATGTTACTGATATGTTTCTTTTCTTACTTGGGGTTGCAGCCACATTGGCTTTGGGGCCTATTTAGGATTGATTATATGTTGCCTCAGGCTGGAATTTGTCCTATTTGAAAGCCTTGGACATGCTCTGCACAATTTGCTAAAATAAGATGGAAATTCACCACTTCAATCCACAAATTGAAACAATGATACAAAACCAACAATGTAACTTGACAAAAACCTCCAGATGTTGTCCTAAGTTTTTATGACATCTAGGTACAAGAAACTAGATTATAAGTAGAAGTTCAACATCAAATTGCACGCCATTGAGAAAATAAAACCCTTTCCCTGATGTATCTGATAATATCAATTGCTGATTAGCTTATATATTATCCTCTCATTTTTAACTCTCTGCTCAAAACCATTATGTAGTGTATTTTTTTATTAAAACTTGAGCTCCTTATTCTGTTTTGGTTTATTTAGTTAAGTCTAGCATTATTGGATGTTAGCTTGTTAGAATTTATGAGCTAAAATTGTTTAAGTAGAGTATGCATATTGTTCATGTTATGTCTGTCAATATGAAATTCCTGTTTATTTTATTTTAAGAGCTTAGATCTATTCAAATGGGTTAAACTTTTTGTCTAATTGTTCTTGTCTATGTACCCCTGTATGCATGAAGTTTGCTAGGTTCAAAAATGGACTTCCCTTTGGATGTGAGTGAATGTACCCTGCAGCAATGTGGCATCATTGCATGTTGAGTCACATAGTATGCAATACTGAGTCAACCTTGGTATGATACATGATGGATTGTAATTAAAATGAGAAAGATGATTCTTTGATACTAGTATTGCAATACTTGGATACTTGGATAAGAGTATGATACATGATGGATCTGAAGTCCTTAAGATCTTCTATATTGGATTAGAGATGACTGCAAGTATTTAACTAGTATCAATGCTTTATTTGGTTATTTAAACAATGGAAGGACAACAATGTCAAAGGCTCTTCATGAGATCACAATAAAGTGGATGGAAATTATATTCTTCTCCTGTCATCAAGGCACATATCATTCATATTTGCCCCCTATTTAGAAGGATCCCATCTTTTGTCGTAACCTCCATGGTTATCAATTCCACGAAAAAGAACTATTTTACTGCATTTGTTGATTCTCCATGGTTTTTTTGACTTTGTAAGGAAGTGCATTTTTCTTCAGTGGATCTTGTGACTAGGACTGCCTCCAATTCTGTATTGCTTTCTCCAAAAGAGAACCTAAACCCTATCCTTAACCCTTGAAGAATATCAGAGGCTAGTCAAAACAAGTGAAGGAATCACCAAGCTAATTAGCTCTCAATAGAATGATGTAATCTAATTTTAAACTCCAAATGTTATTAGATGCCCACTTGGAAACAAACATAAGAAATATGACACCACATACCTCTATTATTTCTGGATTTGTTTTGTTACTCAACCTAAAAGGTTTATGTCAACAATTCCTCTTGATTCATATGTTCTTTTATATTATGATTGTGTAATAATTCTCAATGTTTTTGCTAATTTAAACTTTGAGCAAGATTCCTTGTAGATGGACTAATCTGAGAAAGAGTTGGATGTTAGCTTCAAGATAGGCTTGAAACATAATGAAGCTTTTGTCTTCCACAAGTCCATAACTTCATCTAGTGGCTTTTAATATAACTAAATAGATCCACTTATCAATAAATAAAACTAATCTAAGAATCTTTTGCATAACTGTCAACTGAACGCCTTTCCTACGCTTATAACCGCCTAGTTAGGTTTCAAATTTATCTTGATAAAGCATGACTTTATCATCTAGTAAGATTTTAGAGAAATTGGGGGCATTTTGGTATTTGAAACTACAAAGGGTAAATATGAATAAAATTTATGTATTTATAGCATATGCTACTTATATATATGCCATATGCCATTTTATTTAAGGAATTTTATTCAACAATTATCAGTCATTTATATCTCGAATTTTTAATTATAGCAGTACATGGGCATGTTCAGTGCATATTTGTAAACAAAGTTTGAAATTTATGAATAATTTGACATTAGAAAAGTTGGAAAAAAGATGAAATCAGTATAAGTATGGATGGAATGAAATCTAATGAAGCAACTTTGAAATCTATGTGAGATTCGTTTCACAATAACCAATACCCATAATTATTGTATAATAAAGTTTGAATTGTGAATCATTACACCTAAGGGCAAGTTTAATATGCCTGAAGACCCCAACTTGCTCTTTTAGTATAATTTAAATTAACCCCATGAATAAGAAAAACCTAGGTAAAATGATGCAGAAGTGGGGGTGGAATCATAAAGAAAAGAATGAATAATATCCTGATATAGTGGATATTTTTATTTTCAATTATATTTAGGAAGTAAATTATCAATGAAGATATCTGTTATATATTTATAAAATATGACTGCAGTTTGGTAGTAGTCTTGTTTAAGGGCTTACTAGATGCTGGAGTTAAACAAAATGTCATAAGTAGGTCTAGGGACCTTTTCTTTTGTGGTTTAAGATGGAAAATGCTTACGAGGCAATGAATTTTCTGATTTGATGATCCTCGGTAAAATCATAAATGGTTCCGGATGATCTATACTGGAGATTTTGGAAGAAATGCTAAAGTGTGGAATGAAGTGGGTTGTCTAAAGTTTTTTGATGAGGAGTTGAAGGTTATTTTGGCTTTCTTTGGAAAAGAAATGGGGAAGTGGCTGATTAATTGACTAATTTCTGGTGTTTGTCAATCCAAAAAATCTTTTGCAACTACCATGAGCAAGAATATCAGATACATTGAAACCTTACTTTTCACTTATGAAAATAATCTACCAAGATTTGTACTTTAGCTATACTGTTGAATCCTCTTTATATTTTTCCTTTCTGTTGCTGATTGATTTACAGCAAGGTAACACAGTTGAAAATATATGATTGTAGGTGTGGAAAATGAAAATTGTTTGGGCTAGTGGAGCCTAAATAGATTTTGGTGAAGGAGATCTTGAAAGGGAAGGGATTAAGGTACTTCAAATGGGCTTTGATGGGAGGAAATGTAGCCAAGACTTGAATAATTTTGCCAAGTAAGGTGATATGGGTGTCTATTATATTTCACAAAATGCCATACAAGAGAAGGTAGTTTCTGATGAAGGCATTAATTTGTAAGAAAGTAATTATTAATTGTGGTTTTCTTTTAGGACTACTGTTCTTCTTATTTTAAATAATTATTGATAGATAACTTGGTGGCATTAGCCCATGAGGATGGATTTTGAGGTGATCAAAAGGTGGGAGAAAGGTTGTAGAATTTCAGGATGAAGTGGTCAAACATGGGGTATTGAGGACGGAAAAAAGTTCTTTCTTCAAATGGTTCCCTTTTTATGTAAAGTTTTGGCAAATTTTGAAGGGTGATATAATGAATGTT
The DNA here is from genome assembly GCA_025769935.1 of Phoenix roebelenii. NCBI lineage: Eukaryota > Viridiplantae > Streptophyta > Magnoliopsida > Arecales > Arecaceae > Phoenix > Phoenix roebelenii. The sequence continues at coordinate 2,333,605 of JAOXJJ010000359.1, read as the reverse complement.
TTCCCTGAGATCAACTAGCATGTTATTTTTTTACAGGATTTAGTTGCACTTCTTCTTCTTCTTCTTCTTGTTCTTCTTTTTCTAAGGAAACCATTACAAAAAATAACAGAGAAGTGATAGATCTTGATCTTTTAAGAGCAATCCAGTTGTTGAGTGGATTTGTTTCCAATTCTCGAACAAATCAAATAGATGAAAGGTTGAAAACTCTTTATGTTTGATGGTGCTATGAACAGAAATGAGTGAGTTCTGTGCAAAATTTTATCTCCGAAGTAACAGAAAAGGCCATGGTACTCAAACTATGATGTGCTTACAGATTACTTCCCTTCTCAGCATTCCCATCCAAGCATTCTTTTCTCATCCTCCAATCTGAATTTGAGACCTGTAATGCTTGCAGCTGTCTCTGGAATTTTCTAGATGAACCATGTTAAAAAGCTTTTGCAACACAATTAAAAGAAAATACTCAAAATAGCATTAGAAAACAAAGTAAGGGAGACACTTCTATCTTTTAAGGTTTGTTTTGGAAAGAAGGTCGATGAGTAGTGTCAATGTCAACTGCTTAAATTTTTAACTTAATATCTAAGCATACGAACCAAGGTCCAGCTTGTCCACCTGTTTAAGTCCATCTAGAACTAGAGCAATCCTAAAACCACTGTCCTTCACAGCCCCTGCTTTTGAGTCCGATGAGGACTCTGTTAGATGCTTAGCCTAGCTATCCCCTGAAACAAATGGATGTTAAATAATTTCAGATAATGACAGAACTAGTTAAACTATACCACTAACTAAAGGCTATAAATGGCCTCAAATAATAGGCCTTCTAGCAACCTCAGTCTGATTCCATCAGACCAAGACAGACCATTTATACCTAGTTCGAGTGCCTATCATGATACATCTGTTTTTCTCTAGTTGATTGTCCGCTGCAATTGATCTTCCATTGCTGCTACTCTTTCAATCTGCACTTCTTTATTCTTCCTGATTTAAGCACGCATTAAACTCAGCATCCTCTTCAAACCACAATACATAGTGATCCACTAAACATTCTATCAATAATATGTGCATTGAGTAAAACCTTAAACCAAGAAACCTTATCCAGTTTACATGTAACTAAATGCAGATAGAGTTCTTATATTGTTAACCAACGAAAGTGGCCCATGAGAGTCAGAGTTGAGATGCCTATATTGTTGCATGTAGTTGCCTTGATATATATTTTAGATATGGGTCATGTATTTTGTCCAGTCTCCATTGTTCAATGCTTTTTTGTTTGAAAAGGGTTCTAGCCTTCTAGGCATTGTTACTTAATCTCTGACAGTGTCTTCTGTAGGAAGATTATGAATGAATTTCATCTTGTTTCCACTGTCAATTTTGTTTCATTCAAAATTTTGTTGATGATTCCATTGAAGCACGATTTCATCAGACCAATTCAAACAAACAAGTTCTCAAGGCAGGTGATGTCTGTATATATAATAGGAAAATGTCTATGATTCTTTGTAGCCCAATTTTGTGGGGTCTTCCTTCGCATAACCGCTCAACTGACCCTGCATGCACATTTGGAAATTTGACTGGACATAGTCAAGCAAGACAAATATGTACTTCTATTAGGAAAAGTGTGGAAGTAGTCTTTTTTGCTCGAAACTTGTTGATCATTAGTGTTTGTAGTTTACTGTGCATTTGGTTTTGCAGTGTTTGAAATCTCAAACCTGCACCCACTTCCTAAGCTCTTCCTTACTAAATGCGTTTCTAAAATATCCTCTTCCGTGCACTTGCAACCACTTTTATTCTTGTACCTGCTCCGAATTCTGGCAAGTGGCAACTAAGCGTAGGTCTTAGTTTGAAAAAGGAAAAGTCTTAAATTCTCTCTTTTATATTAATGTTATCCATTATTTTCTACTATTCAACTTTTTTTTTTTGCCCATGGCGGGGACAATATTACTGGGGTACTCGACATTTTGGGTCTTCTAACGTGTGGGGCACTTGGACGCTTTGGACATATAATGATACACATTGACATTTTATACCATCAAGTTATGATACATCGCTGTTACTGTCTCAATTTGGCTGTTCTATATGGAAGTTCTAATTCTAATATAACAATTAGCCAACATTTTATCAATTTTTATAGCATAGTTTCAGCTCATTATTCATTATATGTATACATCAGTACATATTTAAGCATAATTGTCTAAAGTACAAACTTGCCCCCTTGTCCAATTTTCAGAAGATTCCTGCCCCGATATCTTTTGGACATTTGACACTCATGTCATATGTCCAAGCAACACTTGGGGGAGGTGGTTATAGAAAGTTGCTATCACGTTAAGAACTCTTTTTTTTTGCTCCCTTGCTCGATAATAGGTCTTGTATAATTTCTCCTTGGATTCGATTCTTTACAATCTTGTCATATTATGTTTACTAGAAACATTAGATCTCTAGTTGTGATTTAGATTTGTGATCTTATTCAACTTTCCCTAACTTAGCCATACTCAATGTTGACAAGCTCTTCAAATTATTTTTGGTTGGCTTTGGCCCTTTCTTTACGCTCCATGTATCTGCTGTTTAACCAAGTCAAGTCTTTGCAATCCTTTTCATGCCCACAGGCAGTTTTTTAATGCATTGGCAAGTGATCCCATCAATGAATGAGAAGATTCTCTCAGTCTTCCTCATTGTTCAACCTTAAAGATGGGGAGAGGATGCCCACCGTCCCCCCCCCCCCCCCCCACACACACACACATGTTTGGTTGGGGTAAAATACAATGTAGACTCAGTTGTGCAATTTCACCTTCCATTTTTTTACTTCTGTAAGCTGTTAATGCTTCCTTCTCCACTATTTTCTTCATCTTTTTCCACATTTTACTTCTCTGATGACAAAACTGTGCAATAATGAGATCTAACCTCAAACCCCTAAGAATGTCGCATTTATAGTGCCTGCATGAAACTTAATTTCCATCCCTGACACCAGTCATAAAAATCAAGGAAAAGAAACAAGAAGTACCTGTTGTTAAGAATACTATTTTCCTTTATATATTCCCCTTTTGCTTTTACCTTTTAAAGGGTCCAGCTTCAAACCTGCCACAACTAGCCAAAATCTTGCAATTAACTATTGTTAAGAATGCTATTTTCCTTTATATTTTCCATTTTTCCTGCTACTGTTTTAAAGAGACCGGCTACAAACCTGCCACTGCCACAACTAGCCAAAAGCTTGCAGTTGACCATCTGCCTAGCCCTTAAGTCAAACCCATGCTGTGATCCAGTGTCTGCTGAACCGACCTGTACTGGTCGGTTCAGCCCGTACCGGACCGGTGCCGACTGGCACCGATCTGGTACGGGGGTGGAAATCTTGGGTCGGAACCGGTCGGTTTTGGCTCGTACCGGTACATGCTCGTACCGGTTCCGGTTCGCATTGGTACATGCTCGTACCGGTGGGAACCGCTCGGTTCGCTTCGGTAGGGGGTGTGGGGGACAGCACGTGGCCGTAGCCACACGCTAAGTGCCCGCACTGTGGCACTTTGAAAGTGTCACACCACCAAAGAGAGGAACTTTTGAAAGTGCCACAGTGCCAAAATGTGGCACTTTTGAAAGTTCCACGCGCTGTGGTACTTTCAAAAGTGCCACAGTGTCATTTTGGATGTTTTTTTTGGATGATTTCCACCTTGCCACTTGCTGTGGCACCTTCAAAAGTGCCACAACGAAGAGTAAATGGCGGCACTCATTCGTGCCATACGCTGTGGCACTTTCAAAAGTGCCACAGCGCTGGCAGAAAGGTCACCCGTAGCGTGGTTGTCTTTGCATTTGTTCGGCTATGAAAGCCGAACGATTCATCAGCCAAAGCCAGAAATATAGTGAAAGGAAAGGCATAGACGAAGATGGAGGAAAAGAAGAGAGGCAAAGACAAAGACGTGAAAAAAATTTAGAAGGGTCAGAGAGCATCATTTTTCTTCAAGAAAAATTCAGCAAAAACTAAATAAGGTAAAATTTCTTTTCTCTATATTCTTTTTTTAATATTTCATTTAAATTGCTTTAAAAAAATAAATCAAAAATTGCCAAAAAAATAGAAAATGATTAAATGATTCCATTTCGTCTTGAATTTTTTATATGTTGTCGATATATGGACGATGTTAATGGTGACATTAACTTTTGTTTTTACAGAATTTATATAATTTATAATTTAATAAAAAAATTTAAAAATTATTTTTTAATTAAAAAATTTTGAAATTTTAAAAAAAAATTAATGTGGTTGTAGGAATGGAGCCGTCAAGGAGAGGGCAACCCAAGAGCGTAATATTGACTGGAAGCATGGGAAGATGCTCAGTGAACGGCACTAGTTTCAGTGCAATTATTGCCACAAGTGCTTCAAGGGAGAAGGGGTAACTAGATTAAAGCAGCACTTAGCCGGTAATTCTCGTCAGATATCTGCGTTCTTGGAGTGCCCACCGAACATCCGTCAGCTGATGAGGAAAAATCTCGCTGAGATCAAAGCAATCAAGGAGAGGGTTGCGAAGCAGAAAGCAGAGATGGAACGCCAAGCTGCAAAAGCACCTTTCTATCACTTCATGGAGTCATAGGAGGTCGAGGGTCCAAATCCAGGTTGCCATGCAGGCAAGTTTGGATGATCGGTTGCAGCAGGAGGTGGCGAGGCATCGGGCTCAATTTGGGCCCTCGTTTTTCGAGTCGGGCATCGGTTCTGGTAGAAAGCAGACAAGTTCCAGAGTTTCAAAGGATAACCTTAGTTAGGGAGAGCGAGGGAAGAGGACGTGGCCGGTTGCATCTATCCTGGGTGGTTTTGGTAGCCGAAAGAAGTCTTCTGGAGGAATTCCACCAGGAGCATCAATCCATGATGTAGATCCGCATGCCTTCCCCAGGAGAGATTCGAAGCAGTAAAGGGTAGACACAATGTGGAAGAAGGAGAAGAAGGATATGTGGCGAGCTATTGGATCCTGGTTCCACTTCAGCCATATTCCAGCGAATGCTGTAGATAATACATACTACAAGTCTGCCATTTTCGCCATACAGTCTGCCGGTCCCTGTGTCGATCCTCTAGGTCCGAAGGACATCTACGGTGAGCTTCTTGACAACAATAAGGAGGAGCTACAGAATTCGATTGGCTCATATAAGAGTAAGTGGCCCACATATGGGCTCACTCTGATGTGTGATGGTTGGACCGGTCCGACAAAGCGGGCCATCATTAACTTTCTGACATACTGTGGTACGAAGATCTTCTTCCATAAGTCAGTTGATGCTTCCGATAAGGTGCATAACGCCTCATACATTCTCAGACTTATGGAGGAGGTGATTGATCCAGAAGTCGTCGCGTCATGTATAGAAGAGGTAACTATGATTTAGTAGCATATGTAAATATATCGGATCTTATATTATTAACATACTACAACAAGCTTCTTTTCACAGACCAAATTATTTAGAGAGGGTAGCCACAACTTTGGACAACGACCAACTATCGTGAGCAAGACAACTATGAATCCAGGTACAATACAAATATGCAAGACATTTTTGCAGCTGAATTATCTTCAACTATGAGGCCATCATATATGTAAAATGTAATTATTTTCAATATTTTTGCAGCTGAATGGTGGATTCATTTTGACGGATCCACAAAAAATCTTAAGCGGATAGCTATCCGGATTCTCTTCCAAACGGTCTCCTCGAGTGGCTATGAGCGCAATTGGTCCACCTTCGCCCTCATCCACAGCAAACAGAGGAACCGTTTGACATAAAAGTGCCTCAATGACTTAGTTTATGTGCACTACAATCTGCGGCTGAAGCTAAAATGCATTCAGAAGGAAGTGGAGCTCAAGTATGTAGATCCCATCTATAGAACTTTTACAGATGATGATAATCCTATGCTCGACTGGCTTGCGGCCCAGCAGCAGGAGCTCGAGCTTGATGAGCCAGGATCATCTCGACGACCAGCCAGCATCATAGTCACCGAGGCTATGGTCGATCCATAGCAATGGGCTGAGCGCAACATTCCACGCACTCCTACAGCTGATAGGACATGGTTAGAGGGGAGCCAGTCACCACATGATTGGTACGACGCTTTCGTTCAGAGAGATGATCCTCTCATGCGAGGACGAGGACGCTCTAGTACCCAGTCGACTTGATCAGGAGGGCGTCAATCCCAGCAAACGAGAAAAAAAAGGAAAGGGCCCTAATGAAGAGTGTCAAGGAGGAGACTTGGACCAGCAGCGATGAAGGTTCTGGTGGTGATGGATCTACTAGCTATGGAGGGGGTGGAGGATAAGATGATACTACTTATGAGACACAGTCGGAGGAAGATTTTCGATACATCGATGAGTTCCAGTTTATGCATGCTACACAAGATATAAATCATTGCATATCGAAGACAGACTCCTCGAGGTCGTTCAAGAGGGCAGGATGCAGCTGCAGATGACTTTCCATGTGGAGTAGGATCCATTGATGTATCAAGTTTCGAGTCTTCCTATTATTCGCGGCCTTAGCCAGCCTATGGATATGGTGCATCGGAGTCATCTTCAGGTGGCTACTATCTTGCGCAGCCCGAAGGGTCTTACGGGTCGGATTTTGGTGCCGGCATATTTGGATGGGCCCCTTCACAGCCATATTATCAAGACACCTCTCAGAGCCAGAGCTTCAGCGAGAGATCCGAGAGTTCTTA
>JAOXJJ010000359.1:2302493-2326800 GCA_025769935.1 Phoenix roebelenii | reverse complement strand
TAATTGATTGTATCTTAATTTGAAGATATTTTATGTTCTTCATCTCATTATTTGAATCATTTGGAAGTAATAAGATGCATCATCTAGTTTAAACCCTAAACCTAAACATAGAAACATCAAAAAAATATCCAAAAGTGAGAGAACTCCCCTCGCCCCCAAAAAAAACGACTACGGGGTCGAAACTAGGCCGAACCAGCCCCATCGGTACGGTATCGGTTCGGCATCGGTACCGTACCAGTACCGGAGCCGACCGGTATGTCGGTACGCTCGGTACCGCGTACCTTGCTGTGATCTAACTGAATTTTATTGATGCGAACAATAGACTAGTTCTTAAGGCATACTGTTGGTATCAACTTATTCAGATCCTATTTCTAACCTGTTTAAAATGGACTCAACTATAAGTATTTGGTGCAAGCAAATATCAAAGCCTCTATTTTATTCCTAAGAAATTCCTCTTGGGAATATGTAGTGTCATACCCATATCCAAGTCCGTAAAGAGTATCATACCCATATCCATGTCCGTGTTTTGGTTGTGGGGACTTCAGGGCAAATTGAAAGGTCAGGTAACATACCTAGGGTCCTATGTTTCTTTTTTTTATTATTATTTCTTTTAATTTTTTAAGGCATGGTCAATAGATTGGGTGATCTTTGCAGGTAAGGCTACAGATTAGGAGCCCTCTTTTAGGCTGTCCTTGACTACGAGTTCCTTTCATACTTCATCTATTTCAGATTAATTTGCTTTTTCTAGATTTACCTAATTGTTATGACCATTATTAACTCATACTAGAGCTTGATCTATGTAGGCATTGCAAAATTGTCATAGAATGCCAATTTGAGTCTGAAAGGTCTCTTACTTGGGCCAATGTCATTTCTTAGCTTAGGGATTTTAAGGATGAAAACTTCTAGATTCTGAAATCTGTAGTATCTGTCAATTAAGCTATTGAGAATACAGATAATATTTAAACTATCATAGAAATATTATTGCATGTATATGCATATGGAACACATTTAAAATTATAATTATGTTGTTTATATCTGATGTGTCATGCATTTTTCAAGAAATATCACATATTCTGGTCCTTGTTTAGGTGCAGCAACCCTATATGCTTGCCCAGTGAATACCTTAATGAACATAGGAAGAAGAATCATCTGACTTTTGGGCTTTACCAGGAAATTCCTTCCATAGTTGAAAACTTTTCAACAGTTCTAAAACTCACTATCTTTCTATGAGAAATAAGTTTAAACTTCTAATTCTCATTGTCATCATTTACTACATCTGTTTTTTTATTATTCTAGATTTTGGAAACACTTTTCCTTTATACAAAATATATCTCAGCTGTAATGCTAATATTTTTAGTTACTCTTTATGATTTAGTAATAGCTGATCTTCTTTCTTACATTATTTTCCCAAATTACAAATTTTTGTCTTATTCAAGTTATTTCCAAATATGAAAAGATTACATGGTCATGCTTTGTAAATAATTCCTACCTCTATATTTTTATTGCAACTATTCAAGTCTCTCATCGTTCAGTGGCAAATTTTAAATTTTCCCATCATATGTGATGCTTCAGTTCCATGCTATTCAATCTACAATTTTTGGACTTTTATTCAAGAATATTGTCTACCATATGTTCTATTTTATCCCATGATATTTGGAGAGCGACATACGATTTTTCTTATGAGCATTTATCACATGCCATGGGTGCTGTCAAAAGCGAGCTGTCATGGTCAGCTAATATTTGGCTTGAAATTCACCTTGAAATCAGTTTGCTTGATCGGCACATGGGCCAAATCCAAGCGGAGATTGTGAACTCGAACATGTAAGCGAATTGAATGCTAGTTAGTCCCAGCTTGCTTGTGTTCCACTAGAATATCTTGAATTTATCTATGTGTGTGTGTGTGTGTGTGTATGCTTATACATATAGGAAGACAATTAAGAAGGCATCTCAGCTGACCCTGACAAGACAGGAGAATTCACTAGAAAACCCTCAAAAATATATGTGAGCATGGATGCGTTTATTTTTACTATTTTCTTTTTTTCTCTTTTAACTTATTTTACAGAAAATTTAGTTTTGTTGATGGACAAAAGTTAGTAAACTTGGCAGTCGGATCAAAATCTAATGATTGAAATGAATATTTGATGATAATGGACATGTCAACGAGCAAAACCCACCGCTACCCTGGCTTTTTCCCCGCATATTGACTCTCCCTCAGAAACCTATTCCTCTCTCCTCTTCCCCTCTTTTTGTTCAACTCTCTCACTCCCTCTTTCTGTTGGAAATAGTGGTAACATTTAAACCTATCCACACTCACCTAATTTCTTTGGTACATTCTTTGCTGCCTCTGCCTCCACCTCGAGCTTGTCATCATGATGCTTGGAACCACCCATTTCTGTCCACATCTTGGTTGACTGTTTCCACCTACCTTATCCACTTCATTACCATCTCCTCCCATTAATCCTCAAACAAGGTAGGAGCTGGCTTGAGTTGAAACAAGTAGAGCTTGAGCTGGGCCTAGCTTGCTCTAGTTTGGCTTGTTCACAAACCCTTACATGCTGACCCTGCTGTCAAAACTCAAGCTAAATTATCCTTTTTCTTTTTATTGGACTGAGACATTGTTCTTGAATGAGACGGAATTTTTGGTCAGTTAGGATAATACAGTACAAAACTATTATTTGTATAGGGAATTTCATTTGATGGACAGTTTAGAAAAGATTATCAGTATTCCATGGGTCAAGATTGTCAAGCAGATTGCATAGGCATTTAATTGCATTATCTTCAAAGTAGGCTTAATCATTTATTTTTAAAGAAATGGTATGGTCATTTTCTTCCAGCTTTTGATGAAATTTTGTATGTGTCCTGTTGCTTGTTGAGTTGTTATCTTTTACCATGTTGGTGCCATATGACTATGCACCTGTTCTGTCTTTTTTTTATTTCTTCCAACGATGTGTGCAATCTTAGAATTTCTTTTTGCATGTGCTGTGGATTTTATTTGACCACATTTTTGGAATTATAATGAGCCGGTAAAACAATTGCTTGGTTAATACTTACTTTGGGGTTGGTAATTTTCTCTTAAAGTCTTGTATAAGTCAATAATCTCCATACATTCCGTTGTGCTTATAAGTTAAAAAACAATAGGCCTCCACCTAAGTGACATAAGTTACATTACTATATTCTAACTACTGTGACATCAGCGATGTCCATGGACCAATCCTAAAGAACTAAAGAATTATATTGAGGGGCAACTCCAAGGTGGTCACAGGTGACTACCTGGGCATTTTGAACAACTCAATTGCCCAGGCACTTGGCATCTTCTAGGCCTTTAGGCGAGGTGGTCGCCCGAGCACCTTGGTTAGCACCCTAAGTAGGTGCCTAGTTGCCTAAGGGCCGCTTTTTTTCTTGGTTTGAGTTTTTTTGGTGCTTATTAAAGGCATTACATTTTCTTAACTTATTTCGTATCGAGTAAAAGAAAAGTTATTAATTTCAAGAGAAAAAGAAGTTGACTTCATTTATAACATGTTAGCTTAAATACTAATTGGTGTTTGAACATATTATTTTTCTAAAAAGTTTTAAATCTTTTATGTCACTTAATTGAAAAACTATTAAGTAAAACTAAAGCACTTAAACCAAAGAATTTCATTATTGCATATCTTAAGTAATGGACAACCTTACTCTTTATATGTATGTATGTATGTCTCTATACATGAAATATATGATTTTATTAACTCTTAGAATTTAGAAAAAAGGTTTTACATATGCACCCACTTGGCTGCATAGGTATGGGCCTAGGATTGTAAGAGGATCAATGGCTAGAACAACCTAGGTAATTTGATTACCTTGGGCAGCCAATGGCCCAACTATGGACTGCTGTACCACCCTGAATGGCTTAATACGGAGCATACTGTACTATTCCAAGTCAGAACCAGCACAAAACTCATATTTGGGTTGGTATAGGCTCTGTACTAAGGCGTATCGAGGGGCATACCGATCCATACTGAGGTATATTGAGATAAAAAATGAGAAAAATGGTTCGAAAGCTGTTCTGATATAGGGTGCATACTATATTGTACTAGCTTATACTGTACCAAATCAGTAATGTATCGGTATGGTACTTGGAACCGAGATTGTGGATCTTGGCCCAACTAAAGTAGGAACGATTAGTTGGTTTTTGCCCTAACATTGAAACCTAGGTCATGAAACACATTTCATTACCCCTTATTTTTGATGTTGAATATTTTGGTCGATTCACATTTAAGGGTAAGGCTTGTTGTTGCAATTAATTTCTGATAGCTGGAAGCTAAGTTTACAATTACTTGTTTTATCTCCCTCGAAAATTTGAATTGACTATTTTGGAAACTTGTTTCTAATTAATGCATAGAGATATATACTTGTTCCTTCCTATGGTATCCAATCTTTATACTTGTTCCTTCCTATGGAATCCGATCTGTATGCTTTTTCCCTCCTATACTATAAAATCCTTATACTATGTATGGTGAGGGTAGAAATTTTCTTTAGGGTGTTCTTTTTCTTGCTTCTTCCTTTGTGGTTTATTCCATAATGGTGCGAGTGCTTTTCCGACATCTCTTGTGTTGCCTCTCCTCTTCGTCTCCCACATCAAGTTGGTATTGGATCTTGGGTGATCGTGACGGCCAATCATTTTAGGCGTGGATTTGACATGGATGAACCAAGGAAGCTTCGACTCATAAACCCATTTGGCAGGACACTGAAGAGAAGACAAGTGTAGCATCAAGAAGAACGTCTTCACTTTAACTAGTCTTGTAGCATGATGATGCTTTTCATGATTCAAAAGGAATGTAATGATGATTATCTTTACTATAATGAGATTCATTATCAACAAATTATTGCTTTGGTTTGCCTCCTAATTTTGACGTTTATTTAGATGAAGTTTCCTACGATTCATATGAACCTATCTTTGCTAGTGATTCTAATCTTAACAAAGATAAACCTACCTTTGTTGTTTAAAAAAAAGGTGGCCCAATGCACCAGACTTCTGCTATTGTGGGGAGGGTTAATTGTACGTAGCCCCATCCTTACATGCAGAGAAGCTATTTTCGTGTTTTGAACTTATGACCTCTAGATCAAAATAAAGCAACTTTACCGTTGCATCAAGGCTCACCTCATAAACCTATCTTTATTGCTGAAGCTCAAAAATTATTAAAAGGGTGATGTCCAATTCTTATATGATGTTTTAGGTCATTTTGAAGTAAGGTTTGCCGAACCGGTATAGGAATCCATACCGGTCGGCGCCTGGTACGGTTCGGTACTGGACCGAACCAGTAGGGCAGTGGTAGGTGGCCCATACCCAACCCAGTTCGAAATTGGGTTGACTCGGTGTGAACTGGCCGGTTTTGGCCGGTCCAATATCGGTTCTGGCTGGTAGGGGTCGGATTTGAATATAAATGACGAACCGATCTGATTTTGCACCGGGTCGGTTCGGTACTGTCTGAACCGGGCGGTTTGGCCCGGTTCGGCAGACCTTGCTTTGAAGAATGTTTCTTTGTAAAATTAGTTCCCAACCATGATTATTAATCATGTAGTAGAGTTGAAGACATCCATGGTGAAGAAAAGTGTCTCAAATTATTCATGAAAATTAATGGTTTGATCTCCTGGAAATTTTGCTTGGAGAAGAAGAATCACTGTTGCAAGGAAGTCAAAGAACAATACTTAATCACTTTCTTTCTCTTCTTCTCATTTATTCAAAGAATATAAGCAAGGTATTAGTTACTGTGGTATGGGCGTCCCCATCTTTTTCTTGGAATGGATGCCCCGCATACCAACACTCATGATGGTGGATGTGCCATCCTGTTCCAGTCCATTTCCCAACTCATCCTGGTACTTGACATGATGGGAGGCTCTGGTGTCATGCCTTTATTTAAAACCATGAATACAAGGATCATACTTGGAAGAGGATTAACATGCTCTTCATATTATTAAACTTTTGTCAGAATCAAGAAAAGCAGTATGGAAGGAAAGTTTTTAAGATTTTATTGAACATAATTCTATAGGAGTTTCACCTACAAAAAAAATTGTCGACGAGAAATTTGCGAAGAAAACAATCAAAGTGGCGTTGCAAAAAGTGTTCTTTTTTTTTTGCATCATCAAATTCTTGATAAAGAGTTGAAATCGAGGGCAAGTTCTTATTGATTAGAGGAGCATGACATTGGAGGTTCCATGCACCAAGACTAATGTAGCTTCCCAAGCGGCAAGCCGGAGTTTGGTTCAAGTAGGCCTAATTAGGTGGCCTATACCCAAGGGGAGTCCATGGGATGATGCATGTTCTATCGCCCTTTTTGAATTTCAAATATATTGGTTAGTGGATGTATTTGAAGTCATGGTTAGTTTGGATTAATTTTTAAGTCTACGTTACTTTTATCGTCTTTTAGTAATTTGGATGGCTATTTTGCAACTTGTTTTTGATTGAATGCATAGAGTTGGAGACTTGTTCCTCATATGCTATATAATCTCTACACCATGCATGATGAAGGTGGATTGCCATTTTATATTCAAATAAGAAAGTTATCTCTCTTGAGGAGTTGCTGTATTTTTGCTCCTAATGGTGGATTTTGTAAGGGCGTTAGTGCTTATCTGGCAACTAACTTGGTACCACCTCTCTCCATTTTATGGCATCTTCCTGGGTTGTTAACCAAGATAGTTTGAAGTTGTAAGATTCATTAGGTGTGAATCCATGTGAAGGGAAAGGAAATCGGTAAGAAGACACAATCCGGTGGAGATGGAACTCTTTGGAGTCCTCTTATAATATAACCTCTAAATTCATATATGATAGTGGAGTTGTTTTTCCAGTTGCAAAAGATCATTGGAGCTGCCCCCTTCTTAGGAAGCCCAAAATCTTGTTTGGGTGTTACTTTAAAATAAATTGCTTCCAGCCAACAATCTTAGAAGGAGGATCCAAGCTTGATTTGATAATTGTGTCTTATGTAGAAGAGTGGAGGAATAAGCTAATTATCTTTTTTGAGGTGTAAATTTGCTTCATCAATCTGGAAACATTTCCTCTACAAAATAGGAGTCTGAGGTCTGCACTTTTTTTTGGATGTGATAATGGGTTCTTGGAGGGAGGATAAAATCCTAAAGGAGCTTGTCTCTGAATTGGATATGGTTTAAGTAGTTATTTGTTAGAAAATTTGTCAGAACGAAAAGCTCGGATCTTCAGCACATCAGAATCCAAACAATCAAAAGCATTCGCGCATTGTTTAAGTGCTACTTGCACTTTTGGAAGGAGAAGAATGAAGTGGGCATTCCTACAAGTTTGAGGAAATTCAGAGTTCCTGTCAGAGTTCATTGAGCTGTAGTCCTCTTTCTTCTTTCTTACTCCCCTGTTTTCTGTTTTATAAGCTTCTTGTGTAATCTTCTTCCCCCCAATCTCCCATACCCTCTGTGTAATGCTTTTCTGGAAACTTCTTTTGTAGTCTTCTTTTGATATTCAATAAAGTTCCTTAGTGCCTAGCCCCATTAGCCTCTGAAAAGAAAACCAATAAAGGAAATCGTGAATGCAAAATAAAGGGTAACTATCATTAATGGCTAGACTCTAGGTATTCTATTGTTCACCCTTTATGGTGTTAGCTAGATTTGGTTGTGGTATGTGGAGACCAGTAGAGAAAAAATCTATCCGGGAGATTAGTAGGCACAAAGAAGAAAAATCATATGATTTGTCGCTTCATCATTTGCATAAGTATAGTCGGAGTACATACCATCAAGGATTGCTGTGCCCCAGTTTAAGGATTGCTGTGCCGAAACCGGGGCCCGGACCGGTTGCTCGGTTGCATAATAGAGAAGGCGAGGGAGAGGGAGAACCAGAGAGAGGAAGAGAGAGAGAGAAGGGGAAGAGAGGGAGGGAGAGAGAAGGAGACCGGTAGAGCCACGCGAAGGGGCAGAGGAGGGGTTCTGCCTCCGGTTCTCCTGTTTCATTCAAAACAGGGGCCCGGAGGGGCCCTCTTTATTTTCAAAAGTTAAGTGAAGTTGGCAAATTTTAAAAAATATAAGTGAAGTTGGTAAGAGATTTGCGAACTTTACTTAAATTTTTTGAAAATAAAAAGATGCCCCCTCTTGGACCCCTCCGCCTCTCCGTGTGGCTCCCTGGCCCTCTGCTGGCCAGCCGCCACCCTCCGTCTCTCTTCCTTCCTCTCTCCCTCCCTCCCTCCCTCCCCTGCTCTCTCTCTCTTGTCCTCTCTTTCCTTCTCCTTCTCCCCCTTCATTTTGGTTTCTCATTTTGGTGGCTAGAACCGTTCCGGTCCATCGCCGGTAGGACTCGGTATGTCCCAAACTGGACGGTTTAGGATAGTTCCGCCAGCCGTGCATACCATATTCCGCAAGTTATATATTATATATACTCTTGACTTCTATTACAAACAAAAACAATAACACGATGATGATATTGTCCTTATATTTTTGTTTCCATTAATGTTTCCCCTTTTCACCATTCCTTTTTTATGGCGTTCTGTTTTTGTTAGGTACATAGATTTGTCATCACTTGTAGAAAAGCGAGCTCTTTAGGATCACAAGATGCTTGTTATTTGAATTTTTTATTTAAATGTCAAACCATGTTGATCTCATACCTAGACTTCATGTTTATAGGGTTTCAACTTGAGAGAGGATGATAGAGCTTGTACATGACCTTTTTAGTGATATTTTCTTTCAAAGGGTACTTTACAGGAGCAGGAAATGAATGTGCTATAACAACATATTACTTGACTAAAACATGGTTGCAAGTAGTGATGGTATTCTCGTATAGGGCTGAAAAAATGATGGTATATAGATTAGGTAGCAGCATATCCATATCCATATTGGGAAATATGAATATGGATATGGATATTAGTTGATGCTTAAATTTGTGTTAAATGGATAGGGATACAAATTGGATATTGGTAATATGGATATAAAAGCGGATATAACTCATATAGATAAACTTTGTGGGTAGGATATTCTTCTACTTCACAAATAATGATCAAAGAAATAGAGATACCTGTCAACATCCACTTAATCACCTGATTCTTTAGTGGATCTTGATAATTCCACTGAGTTGCATGCTTTGGATTAAAAAATGACTATTAAGGATGCAATCCATCAAATCAAAGATATTGCTATGTGAAAAGAAAGTTAAGTTAAAGGCATACTGATGACTACAAGGACACACTCCATCAAATCAAGGTTGTATCCATATGAAAGGCAAAGTAGAGAAATGTTGATGTTCACATTTATTTCCCTTTGAAGTAATTGAAAGCTATATAAGATTAAATGGAAGTGCAAAAGGAATCATGGATTGGATATTTGTGTATCCATATGCTTATCTGCTTTTCTTTGATGGATACCATTACAGATATGGATATTTGCTAGAGACTAAAATGTATATCCACATCTGGATAGATTCAAATATGGAAACATGAATATTATTCCGTCCATTTTCACCTCTATTTAGATGTTATTGTCTACTATATTTAATGAAAGAAGCCTTCACATTTAGATTTTCATCTGTGGTTGAGTACTTTGGTATAGCCAGACTTTTGAAATTTATTATAATATTTAAACCCAACTATTTGCAGCATGAAAGTTTCAAGGATTTGTGCTTTGTATTCAACATGCAAAGGCATTGGGTTGTGTAGTTTTTTCTCCAGCAGTCTCTCTCGAGCCTATCCTAGAAAGTAGAAGAGGAGGAAGCCTCTAACCTAGAAAATAGAAAAACTAATTTTCTGCAAAAAATCACAGCCATCTGAGAAGACCAGCTTACCTCTGAAGAATCTCATAGATCTCAACAGAGGATATAAGGATGATAGACATGTACATAGAACCAAACTATATGATAATTATTGTTAAATTGGCAGAAGTGATTCCTACCTTGGTTAAAAGGAGTAACTGTGAGGATGTGTTTGTATGTGTAAGCTTGCACTGAGAGTATTCCATGCTTGGCATTGGCATGGCACATATCGTAAGATGTTGCATGCTAGAATTTGCCAACCATTGGTATGTGACTGGCTCCATGTAATGCCACCTGTCAATTGGGTGCTAGCGTGGTATTTCATGTGTCATGTTGATTGCCATGAGTGACACTTAAATCCACGAGCATGCACATCTATACTATGATTTAAAGGGACTTCCTGGGTGGAAAGACTATTTGATTGATCTTACGAATCTCTTATTTGTCGATTGTCCTTGTTAAGTGTACCCTTTGCCGCTGATTTTAACCTTCCTGAACTTTCTCATAGTTTCCATGCAGGTCAGCCTACTTTGTTATCCTCTTTCTCGATTGTTTATAATGAATTGCTAAGTTAAGGCTGTTGTAAATGTGCAGTGTCTTTTGGGTGCTTACATGTGCAAATGAGGTAATTATATGCCATTTGTATTTATTAGCAAAGAGGGAAATAGAGAAGGGTAGTTTGGTCAGTTAACCAACATATAAATCAGTATAGCTGAAGGTTTTAGAATTCTTTTTCAGTTGCCGCAGTACATCCTATGAGTATTATCCTCTACATGTGATGATGATTTTAACAATATAATTTTAGGTTGCGTTATGGATTCTTATTTTCCCAATAAATCTTTACCACAAACTTTACGAAATACTTTCTCACAAGCTCCACTCATGTTGTCTTGGATCCTCTCATCCTTGTTCCAGACCCTTAAAAAATTTTTTGAACACCTTGTTAATACCTTGTTAAATCTCCTGCAGGTGTAAATCTGTGCCATTATGCATATTCATGTTGGAACTCGATTTCCAGATTTGTTACATATTATTGGACTATTTATCGTGCCTATTTTTTTTTGCTTAACAAATGATGCTATCATAGTTGCTTAGCTTAAAAGGGCAGTCTAGTGCACGAGGCTCCCGTCATTGTGAGGTCTGAGTAAATAACTTATTATCGTTGTTTATTATTCTTGTACAAGAAGCACTATTCATTTATATGGCCTTTGGTAGATTGTAGTCCCATTTATGCAAGTTGTATAGTTGTTTATTAACTTTTGTTTGCCAAAGCTTTTGTTATTTCATAATATTAGATACCCATGCAGAAATGTATCATGGATTGGAATTTTCTCTAGACCATTGCCTGATGTGATCTAGTTATGTGGTTTACAAGATGCCATCCAATGCTCTTTTTGTATATTATTTGGATTGAAATAGAGTTCCAAAAGAAAGGCCTGCTGGTTGCTATTTCAGCAATTCATACATTTTCCACGTTGCAGGAATTCCTGAATCTATGAGATATATTGGGAGCCTAGTTAATTGCTCTGGGAGATATTTCTATACCGCAAGATGCATAAGGGATCTTAATATTTGAGTTTTTTCAGTTTTTCTGTTCTTGTTAAGAGTCAAGGTTCATTGCATCAAAATTGGTTAATGTATTGGTAGCCTGCTGGTATGGTACAATAAACTCCTTGTACCGACATAGGGTTGGGAGACCTTTTTCTCACCCGCAGCTATGTTATCACCCAAAATTGGATGGTATGGGTTGAGACAATAGAATGCCATGTAGAACGCGCAAGCTCCACATGGTACAAGCCTATTTAGCCTCTGCGCTATATCGAACCTCAGTACCATAATGGTACTTTACTAATACAGTACAATATGCTTAGTACTGGGTAGTTTGGATTAGTATGGCAAACCATGTTAAAAATCTGAAAAATATAATTTAGGAATTAGAGTTGGCTTGTTTTAGTAAATTAGCAAGGGATGACTGCTTTTTGTAGGGAGAGTCAATTATTTTGATAATAAAATGGGGATTGGCTCCTTTCAAGTCATTTCTTGTTCCTGGTCTTTCTCATCACTTTGTACTTTTCTAATCCTATTCTGTTTCATTAACAACTTCTGCTCCTGCTTAAGTCAAAATTTTCTATGCACTGCATATCTGTAAGAACTTATAACTGATGCCCTCAGTTTGATTGGATCGTTCAAATCCATTTTCTCTCCCTGTTGTTTCTTCTTCTCTATATTTTTCTGTTTTTTTGCGCTTTCTTCAATTTTCAATTACGCTGAGTGCGGAGTTAAAATTTATTGCACAGCCTGTACCTAAGATCAGATCTGATCAATGATTTTCTCAATCTAGAAGTTGCCATGAATGCTGTATTACTCTTTTGTCAGTGAACTTCAATGTTATTATTAGATTTTATTTCAGGTATTTATACCAAATATATGGATCTCTGCCCTCGTATCTTGAAAACATTTCATGTGGCTTTTAAATCAAAAAGGAACCTTAGCCTATGGAATCCCCATTCTCGGACAACATGTTTCTCTTTCTTATTATAATATTGTCTATAAAAAACCTGAAAATATTTCTGAATAACTGTTTTTAACCTTACACTCAATCATCCCAATAACTGAAGACCAAAACAACCCGCCAACCTTTCTTACATTGTCTTTTCTGGTTTCTTTGTTTAAACACTCAAACAAAGGTTCTGAATGGAAAATGTTTGTTTATCTTACAGTCCTGATGTGCTCTTTCATTAGCTTTTGGTTCCTAGTAAGTTTTTACAAAGATAACTTTATCCTAGCTTTATTACTATGTAAACATCAAATGAAGATTTTGTTGGCCCTAATTGTGATTCCCTTAGCATTTTGGGCCCATTCTTATGTATGGAATTGGAACATTTTTGATTTATTTTGTTTTATGCTGGGAATATTTAATCTGACAGCATCCTCACCATGGAAACTGCAGTTATGGTGCTGCCTGATGAACTTAGTTGTACACCACATTCCCTACAAAACCCTGCCAAATAAACTTTGTTGTAACCTCACAATAAATTTCTTTCTTTTTGATATTTTGAATGTTTTGGGCAAGGATGTACATTTAAGTTTGAAACTTTCGGTTGTTCACTGCAATCTTGTTATCGACACTTTGTACTTGACTAAAAATTATCTTAATCAATCTTAGGATTGTGTATAACACAACATATTTGAAATGGCATATGGTCTACAAAGGTTTTAAAGTTATTAATCCTGAGATTACGTAAAACGATGTATCTGAATTGGTATATGGTGTGCAAAGCTTTTAAATAATCAAAGTATTTACTTCTTTGATTAGAGTAGGTTATCTTCTCCATCCTCTTCATTCTGGTGTTTCCCACATTTTCTGTTTATTCTGACATCTTATGGTGCTAGTATGACATCCTGGGAGTGTTCCTATCTGACCAGTCTTAAATGTACTAGGAACCTCTCAGCATTGCTTCATGGTCATATCCTTATATGGTAACATTTGTTGTTTCCTTTCCTTTAGCTGGCAGAATTACCTAGTTCCTATTCTTTATAAGGAGCATGCGCCAGAAGCATGTATTCTTATCATAGACAGAGATCGATGCATGATTATAATTTCTGTGTCATCTGGGATAGTATTAAAAGGAATCATTTGTATTCATTCTTTTATAACTGTGGAAGTCCACGAGACCTGAAATATGCGAGGATTTTCTTTAGTTTCATAAGAAGTTTAGGCTGCATTAAGCTAGAATAGTAAATTGATAAATTTTAATCCTGCTTTATCAAAGATATCTATGCAGCACTTCATGGACATATCCATTATACAATAGATTTGATATCATTTCTGCCCTTAAATTGGGCAATTGTTTGATTTTTATAATTACACATTTTTTTTACTATAATTAACTATTATGATAGTGAAAAACCGAAATTATGGACATGTTTGATTCTGTATCAACAAGGTTTGCTTCTTCAGAAAATATCTATACCAGCTGTCCTTTATTCAGTATACATACTGTTTAGACCTCATATACAAGAGGGTTTCCTAAGTTAGCAGTTGGGACCATGGTAGGATAAACAAAAAGGGATGGATATGTCATCATTTATATGTATATCTGTGGATATATGTATACACAAACATGTATTGGAGATGTCAAAATTGGGAAGTGTTCGGAACCTCCCCTCTCATCTTTCCTTTAATGTACTGCAAGGGAAAAGGGTGAAGTCCTATTCTGTGGTAAGTATAATTGCCAAATATATCTTTTCAACAGAGAACTGTTTCAGTTCAAAATTGCTCAAACTCTTTCTACAGGATTTGCTTGTGGAGTAAAATCTGGCACTTTGATGTCATATTTGGAGAAATATTTGTTACTTGTTGACACAATAGAGAACACATTGGATGTGGAGTAAAATCTGGCACTTTGATGTCATACTTGGAGAAGTATTTGTTACTAGTTGACACAGAGAACACATAGAACTCTCTTACGTTTTCATTTTCTTGGCTTAATAACATAATGTCTTTTCCTGCATTTGCAGTTGATGCCCAAAAAAGTTGGAACGCCACGTAGAAATGACGTAGTTTTCATTTCACCAAATGGTGAAGAAATAAAAAATAAGAAACAGCTGGAAATTTTCCTACGTTTGCACCCTGAAAATCCACCATCCTCTGAATTTGACTGGGGAACAGGTCTCTCTCTCTCTCTCTCATGCTTGCTTGCTAATCTTCCACCTCTTCCATGCATGGGAACAAGCTTTGCATACATATTCTAGCAAACATGATTTCTTTGTTCACTCTTTTTTTGACATGGATTTTAAACAGGACAAACGCCTAGGCGTTCTGCTAGAATTAATGAAAAGATGAAGGCAGCAGAAAACCCAGAAGGTGAAAAATCAAGAAAACGAGAAAGAAAAGCAAGCTCCAAAAAAACAGAAAATGAAAAAAAAGCTAATGATAGTGTGACTGAAGGTCCTGCAGGTCAGGAAGATGCAACAGTTGAAGCTGAAGATGCAACAGTTGAAGGCACAGGTGCAGTTGATGAAAAAGTAAAAGCCGATGAAGATGGTGATGAAAAATCCAAAGAAGAGTTTATTTCTGCAGAAACTGCACTAAAAGAGGGAGCAGAAAATATTGGAGAGAAAACTGAAGAATTGGAAGAAAGCAGTAAGGTTATCCCTGCTGATACTGACATACTGCCTCCACCTACTGATTCAGCCGAGCAAGAGATGAAAGAAAGCAAGGTTCCAGAAGAAGGAAGCTGCAAAGATAAAGATGCTGCAGTTCCTGTGGATGCACCTGCATGTCAACCCTGATGATGGGCAACTTCAGCCCGAGACCTCCCCAGAATTGCTGAAAGTCATTAAAAGTTAGGCACTTGGCTGTTCCAATCTGTTTATTTCTGAGTTTTAGTCTGAAGTCTGAACATATAGTTAGTGATGGACATTGAGAGTTATTGTTGTATCCTGTTTGAATCTCCTGGGATGTAACTTGGGAATATCTTTTGATACCATTTAACCTATCATGTGAACTCAATATTCTTGAATGTTTGTATTTTGTTTTTACAGTAGTATGTCACAGGTTTCGTGCATGAGGCCAGACTTAAATTCACTGTGGTAACTTGTCTGACTGCCAAGTTTGTTTTCATTTAGCAGGTTTGCTCTTTGTGCTTTACAGGTTATTACTTATCATTCTTTATAGCCAATTAGTTATCTTTGTCGGTTATTGATGTGAGAGGTAATATCTGTTGAAAACTTGCAGGTATTCTGGGTAAAATCTTGTTGGCGCACAATGTACGTGTATGAGCTATTCATTCAGTGTTTTTTTGCTAAAGATTGAACGAAGTCCATATTTTAAATGGTAATGGGGATTTGTTTTTGCTTTTCAATGAAATGTATTTTCAGTGTGAAATAATATGTTTGTCTTGAGTTAAACATGCCACAGCCTGCTTGATAATATCTACCTTATTTAAACCCAAACTGAAGTATTATAGTTCATTCCCAATAAATAAGCTGTGACTATTGTTGGAAGAGCTGTGAATAAGGTATAAGGACATGCTTATGTTCCTATAATAACCATCTCTAAGATAAATTTTGGTTTATTTGAAAAGTTCCGCCTGTAAGAAAGAATAAAGTTTTCTTAGAAAATTGCAGAATGCAGGAAGAAAGAAATAATTTCCTTAAATATGAAAGAAAAATTTTCCTTAAATTTGAAGAAGGCTGATCTTTTGATGGTTATTTTTCTAATCTTTTGATGTGTATCCTTTATACGCGAGTCTACTTTATTCTACTAAATGATGGATTGCTCTTTCTAATTATTAGGTCCATATTGTTTGACGTTCTGGTATCTAATTTGAGGTTCTCTCTATTTGGGTTCAAAATAGGATGAATTAGCCAGCGCAACTGATGTACATTTCTTAATCAGTCCGAGAAAATTTCTTCCTAATTGTCAAAGGTTTAGTGCCAACCAGCCTGTTTGTACCTCCTAGGATATCATTCTCGGGCATCGTCAATTTTGTTTTCCGAATCTAATTTTTCTTCCATTCTTTTTCCCCTCTGGGTTCTGGCCCTTGTACTGGTCTAAGGGATAGGAGGGGGAGAGTAGCAATTGGCGACCCCCAATTGAGAAAGTACGTGATGGACCCTTCTGGCACTCAGCTCAGTCTGGTGGGGCTGAGAATTTGCAAGGAGGCGCAGACTCCACTTTGGCAAAGACCGTGGGGTATTCTACCAAAAAAGTAACCTGAAAATGCGAAGCTTGCCGCAACACGTACAATACCTGCCTACCGTTATTGGAGGGTGGAGAAAGTAGGATCTCTGTGGTCGTTAATGGTGAGATGGTTTGCTTGCAAAGAATTTTCCCTGATAGACAACGGATTGTGGAAGATTCATAGGCAATGCTTGTTGATTTGATCGACCATATCACTGATGAATTATGGATAGCTGAAGAGTCGGAACCAGTGGAAACTACAGGCAGACCAAAAGTATAAAGTCAAGATGTTTCCTAGTTACCGCCAAAATCTTGGTCGGACGGTAGAACCTTGGTTTGGATGGTACAGCCCTTGCCGCTTGGGAGGGGAACGTGTAACACCCAACCCATTTCAGCCTAATAGGGTGCTGGGCTCGGTCCAATTCACCGGCCCAAATATATGAATTAGCCCAGAATCGAACAAAAAAAGGAAGGAGAAGGCATGTGGTCGGCACGTGCGATGAGAGAAGTGGACCCCCGTGGGAGTTCCCTTCTTCTTGAATTCATCGGATGGAATTTAACATCGAGACGGATTCTGGTGTCGTCCCCGATTCCATTTAAAGCCCTCCACTTTGTGTTCGATTTTGTATCGGAAACCACGGTCTTGAATGGAGTTAGCCCGCGTTTGACCGAGCTCCATCCTGGACGATTTCTACCAGCGTCGCGGCCTATGCTCCGCGGTAAGCCAGCTAAGAGCCCGGAATCCTTTGATTGAGCCCCCTCTCCCTTTTCCTTAGTCCTTGAAGCTTCGATTTCGGCCGGTTATTGTCGGATTTTTGTTAAGAAAGTTGATGCTTTGTTTCCCCTATTTTCAAACATCTAGCTTCATTTTTCTGGTCGTTTTCACCGCTGGTGCTCATTGTTGAGGCCTTCGTCCGATCCCTTGTAGCAGCTTGTAGCCATAGCCGGAGCCCCAGCCATCGGGATGCCACGAATCTTTGGACATTGGACCAAAGACCCTATTTTGGTGAAGTTTTGTTTGATTTCTTTTTGCCGCCGGCCATCTGCTATCGTTGGTCATTGTCCATGGAGGTTGACTGTTGGTCCTCTAATCGCCAGTCCCCACCAGCAGCTGTCCACTGTCCTTCTCTTCCTCAATTAGAGAGAGAAGCTTTATCTCTTTTTCTCTCTCTTCTTTCTCTTCCCCATTCTTTCTCTTGTTTTCTCTCTACATTATTTATCTCTCTATTATTTCTTCAGGATTTTGTTGGATCCAGAAAAGGGCTCTCCTCAGTCATCTTGATCAACCCTGGTGAAGAAGATCCTGATCCATGGCTGCAGGGTAGCATGCAGACCTTAACCATGGTCATTATCAGACACCGTTAGATTTAGTCATTTTTGATTTCTGTCGAACCATTTGCAGTAGTCCAACCATGATCCAATATAATTACCTTAATTGGATCGATCGGGATGTTGGGCACTCCCACTTGGGCAGTCCTACAAGCATATCAAAACTTAAAATTTTATTCTTAAAATAATCAAGACTAAATTCTGATAAAAAAATATAATTCTTGAATCTTAGGCTTTCAGGAAGATTTTTAGAGTTAATTGGAATTGTCGGATGATTTCACTTGCAAGATAAGTAATGTAATCTTTTTTTAAAAAATTATTGACAAATTATAAATACTTATTTCATTAAACCTTAGGTTGTATTGTTTGTGATTTATATTATTTTGTTATTGAATACGTCATATAGTGGAACATTATTTGGTGCATGATTGAAAGTTTTGAGTTTGATCAATTGATTACATATATTTTGGTTAAACTGAAACATGAAATGTGTTTTATAATTTTTTTTTTTTTTTGATTTGAGATGATTTTGAATTCTTAGACTGACTATATAAATGACCTCACTAATAAGGGTTGTATGTTGGTACTTAAATTAGTCCCGAAGGATTTATACTGCAAATAGGATGGCTTATTACAAATGTGGCACACCACAAGGACCTCACCAATGGGGGTTAAATGTTGGCAAAAGACTCCATCAATGGGAGTTAAACGTTTGTAAAGGACCCCACCAATAGGGTTAAATGTTGGCATATGTTTTATCCTAAATTAATATATCGATGACCCTACTAGCGAACAAATATGGTTATAGCTTACGGCCGATGAAATGAATCTGATGTTTTGAAGAAATTAGATTCATGAATTAAAATTTTAATTTTGAGAAAAAATAAATTCGCATGTATGATCAAGTTGCATATTTTGTTTTGGTTTCAAATTGATATATTATGCATGCTTATTTTCTAAAAATTATTATTTATCTTATTATCTGATTAATCTAGTTAAAGTATTCTTACTAGGTTGTATGGCTCATTATTCCTTATCTCTCTACTTTTCTTTATTTAGAGAACTAGCTTGACTTGGGGATTTGCTATGAGAGAGTGACTAGAGGTAGAAATTTTATATTTTTATTCTAGATTAGATTTTTTATTAAAGTTTGATGCTAGATTTTAGAAAATTGTTGGTTTTGTGAGATATTAAATTTAAATTTTGATTAGTTATATAAATTAAAATTTGAATGTTAGTTATTTAAATTTTCAATGAGTTTGTGGTAGTTGCCGTGATCCCATGCTCGTGATTTTGGATCCAGGACATGACGGTTAATATGGTACTAGAGCATATGTGGATGTCATAAGATTTAAAGTCAGACACAGGATGAGTATAGATGGATAGACTGTAGGGGCATTGGAGTGCCACTTTATGATGATTTCTGCATAAGCCATCTTAATCATTCTTCTAATTAATTAATAATTTTATCAAGTATTTTGGTGCTATTTGATGAATATAGGTCAAGATGCCTCCATATTGGATGAAAAGGGCTACTAGAGATGTTGCTGGAGAGGCATCAAACCAGCAAGTTGGCAGTACTTGCCAACAAGTCGATGACACTCCTAAGTAGGAGGGAGTCATTGATCCTACTAGGAATACTCAAACAGAGTAGGAAGAACTTAGTATAGCCTAACTAATGCAGACATTCGTCAGAATGATGCGGATGTAGTAGCAAATGCAGTAGCAGTTGCTCCAATAGCAATAGAGATAATAACAATAGACTTAGCTACAACGACATGCATAGAACAACAAGGATATGGGGAGCAACAGGAGCAGCAAAGTAACATTGCAAAGTTCAAAAAACTGGCTCCACTAGCTTTCAAGAAGACAAAAATCTTTGGAAGCTGAAAATTGACTTATGGAGATGAGGAAAGCATTTGTTGTTCTGAGATGCCATGATGAAGAAAATATCCTCTATGCATCCTACATGTTGTAGGGTAGGACATTCTATTGGTAGCGGATGCTGAAACACAAATATGAATAAGATAGGGCACAACTCACTTGAAAAAGATTCTGAGATAAGTACTTCCCACGGAGTGTGAGGATGTAGAAAGAGTTAGAGTTTATTGATTTCAAATAAAGAAATATGATAGTTGCAAAATATGAAGCTAAATTTACAGAGTTTGCCAAATTTGTTCTAAGGATGGTTGAAGATGAGCAAGATCAAGTGCATAAATTTGAAGTTGGATTGAGGACTAAAATTAGAAAATAAGTGGTACTATATGAGTTGATTACCTATGCATCCATGGGGTGAACAAAGCATTAATAATTGAAAGGTAAGTTAATGAGGCTCATGCTAAGAGGGAAAGAAATCAAAGAAAAACGAATAGGTCTGATGAATCTCAAGGGCGGAATAAAAATAAGAATGATAAGGGTTCAGCTAAGAGGCCAGAAAATGGCAAAACTCATTAGAAAGGTAAATGATCTAAATATGGACGAGATCATAAGGAGGAGGACTGCTTCTGGAATATTGGTGCATGCTTCAATTACGATCAAAAAGGACATAAAATAGCAAACTATCCTTAAAGGAATGAGAACAAATCTACACAGATAGCTCAAAATAAGGAAGGAATTCAAAAACCAAACGCTCAAGGAAGAGTTTATGCCCTTACACGATAAGATACGCTGGCCTTTAATGTAGTGATAACAAGTACCATTCTCATATATGATGTTTGTGCTTATATATTATTTGATCCTGGTACCATGCATTTATTCATATCCACGGCTTTTGTTAGAAACCAAATGTTTTGTGAATCTATGAAAACAAAATTATACATTGAGACACCAATAAGAGTTATATTGAGTACTAATACTATATGCAGTCCTATAGAATCAAAATAGAAGACAAGAGAGTTGCTTGCTAATCTAACAGTGTTAGATATGTGAGATTTTGATGTTATACAGTGAATGGATTAACTTGCCACTTATCATGCCTTAGTTGATAGTAATAAAACAATTGTGAACTTTCAGATATCGGGTGAATAGAGTTTAGTTTCATTAGAAATATAGAAGCTACCCCTCCACATATTATATGGTCATTGCAAACTGGACGAATGCTAAAGAAAGGGTATAGAGGCTTTCTAGCTTCAGTAAAGGACACTTATCAAGATGAATTGAGATTAGAAGACATTCCTATAGTGAATAAATTTTCAAATATTTTTGTTGAGGATTTACAAGGATTGCCACCGGATACAGAAATTATGTTTTAATTAATCTAATACCAAGTTCGGGTATGGTTTCCAAAGATCTTAATTGAATGGCCCCCACTGAGTGGAAAGAATTAAAAGATCAACTACAAGATTTGATGGACAAGAGTTTTGTCCGACCTAGTGCATCACCTTGGGGAGCTCCGATATTGTTCGTGAAAAAGAAGAATGAAAGTATGAGGCTTTGTACTGATTATAGGGAGCTGAATAAAATTTCTATAAGAAATAGGTACCCTTTACCTTGAATAGATGGTTTGTTTGATTAGCTGCAAAGTGCATAAGTTTTTTCTAAGATTGATCTTTGATCAGGGTACCATCAGTTGAAAATCAAAGCCGAGGATACATCAAAGACTGCATTTAGAACTCATTACAGACACTATGAATTCTTAGTGATGCCATTTGGATTGACGAATGCTCCAGGAACCTTTATGGATTTAATGGACATAATATTCAAATTTTTTTTTGGATCGATTTAATGGACTATTGTATCATATTAAGATACCATCTTTGTATCGCAATTTTGGAAAAGCATACATAAGGCCTTAGGGACTAAGCAGAATTTTAGTACTGCCTTCCACCCTGAGACTGATGGTCAGTGAGAGAGGACTGTACAGATTTTAGAGGATATGTTGAGAGTCTATGTCATGGATATAAAGAGTTCATGGGATAAGCATCTACCTTTAATAAACTTTAAATATAATAATAGTTATCAGGCTAGTATCCAATTGGCATCCTATGAAGCATTATATGGTAGAAGTTGATGTTTGTCGATTTGTTGGGATAATGTTGGTGAGCAAAGACTGTTGGGACCTGAACTTGTACAGTAAACAATTGAGAAAATTTAGCTGATCAAAGAATGACTTCAAGTTGCTTAGAGTAGATAGAAGAGTTATGCGGATTTTAGGAGATGGGAGTCGGAGTTTTAGGTTGGTGATTTAAAATATCTTCTACAATGGGAATCTCGAGATTTGGTATTCGATGCGGCTGAATTTTAGATTTGTTGGTCCGTTTGAGATCTTAAAAAGATTTGGTGAGGTAGCTTATAGAATTGCCTTGCTGCCTTTGCTCTCTATTGTACACAATTTCTTCCATATCTCCATGTTGAAGAAATATGTGACAAATCCAAATCATGTCTTAGAGATTGAGCCCTTACATGTTTGTGAAGCTTTACCATATGAGGAGCATCTTGTACGGATAGTGGACCATAAAGATCAAGTATTAAGATACTGTATCATTCCTTATGTTAAAGTGCAATGGAGTCGTCAATCAGAAAGAGAAGCCACCCAGGAACTAGAGGATGTGATGAAGCAAAATTATCCTAGCTCTTCGAAACCACGTATGAAAATTTCAAGGATGATCTTTTTTTTTAAGGGGGAGAATGTAACACCCAATTCTTCTCAGCCTAATAGGGAGCTGAGCTTGGTCCACTGGTTTGGCCCAAATAGATGAATTAGCTCATAATCGAAAAAAAAGAAAAAAAAAAGAAGGCAGGTGCTTGGCACATGCAATGAGAGAAGTAGACTCCTAATGGAAGTTTGTTGTCCGAATTCATTGGACAGAATTTGACATCGAGATGGATTCCAACATCCTCCTTAGCTCTTTTTAGAGCCATGCCATCTTTTTTTTGATTTTCCATCGAAAACCTCGACCTTGAGTGGAGTTTGCCAGCACTTGGCCGAGCTCCATCATGGATGATTTCTACCACCGCTGCAACCTAAGCACTGTCGGAAGCTAGGTAAGAACGCAAAGTCCTTCAATTGAACTTCCTCTCCCTCTTCCTCAATTCTTGGAGCTCTGATTCCAGCTGGCTATCAGCAAATTTTTGCTAAGAAAGATGATCCCCTATTTGCTCTATTTTCAAACATCTGACCCTCTTTCTTTTTCTGATCATTTTCATTGTCGGTGCTAGTTGTTGAAACCTTTGTTTGATCCCTCATATCAGCTTGTAGCCGTAGTCGGAGCCCTATCTGTTGGGATGCCATGGATCTTAGGATATTGGACCAAAGCCCATATTTTAGTGAAGTTTTGTTTGATTTTTTTTTTTTTGTCATCGGTCATCTATTTCCGTCGACCGCCATCCACGGTGGTTGGCCATCATTCACGGTGGTCGATCATCGATCCTCTGACTGCTAGTCCCCACCAGGAGCCACCCACAATCCTCCCCTTCCTCAATTAGAGAGAGAAGCTTTGTTATTTCTCTTCTCTCTCTTCTCCATTCTCTCTCTCTTTTTCTCTCTACATTATTTTTCTCTTTATTATTTCTCCCTTTCACTAATCCTCTTGTCCCTATTTCTAGGGTTGAGAGAAGGACCAAACATAGTGTTAGATCAAGTTTGGGGATGACTAGAGTAGGGCAACATTTTGTTGGATCCAAAAAAGGGCCCTCCTCAATGATCTCGGAAGGAGATCATGATCCACAGCCGCCAAGTAGCATGTTGGCCTTCACTTTCGCTGCTGTGGGAGACTTAGATTTGGTTATCCTTAATTTCTATCGAACCATCTGTACTAGTCCAACCATGATCAGATAAAAACATCTTGATCGAACTGATTGAGATATCAGGCACTCTCGCTTGGCTAGCCCTATGAGGATATTGAGACTTATGATTTTTATTCTTAAAATAATTAAGACTAATTCTAATAAAAAATATAATTTTTGAATATTAGGCTCTAAGGAAGCTTTTTGGAGTTAATTAGATTTGTCGGATGATTTCACTAGCAAGGTAAGTAATGTAATCCTTTTTTTTGGATTTATCGGCAAATTATAAATATTTATTTCATTAAATCTTAAGTCATATTATTTGTGATTTATATTATTTTGTTATTGAATATGTCATATTGTGGAACATTATTTGATGAATGATCAAAAGCTTTGAGTAGAGATGGGCATCGGGCCGTGCCGGGCCCGGCCCGGCCCAGGCCCACCGGGCCCCAGATTAAATGGGCCGTGCCTGGCCCGGCCCTGTTACTAAACGGGTCGTGCCAGGCACGACCCGCTTAGCCTAAAAGCTAAGCCCGACCCGGCCCTAGGCCCGCGGGGTGGCGGGCCGTGCCGGGCCCTGGCACGATACGGGCCGTGCCTGGCATGGCCCGTTAGGTAAAAAAAAATAGCCGTTACGGGCCGTGCCAGGCACGAGACGGGCCGTGCCTGGCACGGCCCGTCTGGCTACCAAAAAATAGCCGTTACGGGCCATGCCTGGCACGACCCGTCTGGCAAAAAAAAAACCGTTGCTCCAACGGTTTTTTTTTGGTTTTTACCCAAAATACCCCTCCCAACAATCAAAAAATGGCTAATTTTAGGGGTATTTTGGGAAAAAA
>JAOXJJ010000359.1:2288937-2302393 GCA_025769935.1 Phoenix roebelenii | reverse complement strand
CGTGCCAGCCCAGGCCCTTATGGGCCGTGCCGGGCTGGCTCGCGGGCCGTGCCGTGCTTGGCCCACGAATCGTGCCTACCCAGGCCCTTATGGGCCGGGCCGGGCTTGGCCCGCGGGCCAGGAATTCGTAATCCAGCCCTGCCCCCTTTTATGGACTGTGCTAGGCATGACCCGTTACTGTAGCAATCGGGCCGTGCCTGGCACGGCCTGCTTCGTGCCGGGCCGGGCCGGGCCATGGGCGGCCCGGCCCAATGCCCATCTCTAGCTTTGAGTTTGATCGATTGATTACATGTATTTTTATTAAAGTAAAACATGAAATGCGTTTTATAAAAAAAAAAATTTGAGATGATTTTGAATTTTTAGCATGACTATGTAAAGGACCCGCTAATGAGGGTTGTATCTTGGCACTTGATTAGTCCTGTAGAATTTATGCCGCAAAAGGGATGGCTTATGGTAAAAATGGTGCAACACAAGGACCCCACCAATAGGAGTTAAACATTGGTAAAGGATCCTGCCAATAGATGTTAAATGTTAGCTTATATTTTATCCTGAATGACAATATCTATGAGCCTGCTATAGGAAAAATGTGGTTATAGCGTATAGCTGATGAGATGAACCTTATGTTAAAGAAATTGGATTCATCAATGGAAAACTTAATTTTGAGAAAAATTGGATTTGCATGTATGATCCAGCTGCATATTTGGCTTTTGCTTTGAATTGATGTATTTTGTATGCTTATTTTCTAAAAAATTATTATTTATCTTATTGCATAATTATTCTAGTTAATGTATTTATTACTTACTGGGTTGTATAGCTTATTAATTGTTACCTCTCTATTTGTATAGATTCAGAGAACTAACTTGGCTCGGGATTTGTTATGGGAGAGTGGCTAGAGGCAGAAATTTTACATTTTTATTCTAGATTAGGATTGTTATTAAAGTTTGATGCAAGATTTTAAAAAATTGTTGGTTTTGTGGGACATTAAATTTTGATTAGTTATTTAAATTAAAATTTGAATATTAGTTATTTTTTTTGTTGTTTGTGGATAATATTATGACAAAATACCTTTCATATTTATAGAAAGATAACTTGGCTCGGGATTTGTTATGGGAGAGTGGCTAGAGGCAGAAATTTTACATTTTTATTCTAGATTAGGATTGTTATTAAAGTTTGATGCAAGATTTTAAAAAATTGTTGGTTTTGTGGGACATTAAATTTTGATTAGTTATTTAAATTAAAATTTGAATATTAGTTATTTTTTTTGTTGTTTGTGGATAATATTATGACAAAATACCTTTCATATTTATAGAAAGAGTTTTTAATGACTATATGGTAGTTGTCACGGCTTCCGGCTTACAATTTTGGGTTGAAGGTGTGACAAAATGGGTTCGATGCCGAACAATGTTGGCCCCTGCTACCAAGCCTGATTAGTGTGTGAAACATAAAATGGCATCACAGGTCCACATCCCAGCTATTCTCTAGTTTTTTTTTTTTCTTTTTCTTTTCTTTTGTTTTCCTGAGAAGCCAATATGACCGAAATGATCCCAAATACCTGAGACACCTTTGCTTTGGATAAAGAAAAGTGATAGGCTGATTTCTCCCCACTTCCACAGAAGACAAGAGCCAGGTTTAAGCTTCTTTTCTTGAGGTTGGCCGAAGTTGGCAGCTGGTTGTTCACTAAGAGCTATATAAAACTCCTCTAGAATTACATCTCTCCAAATGATAGGGAAGAGATTGGAAAAAACTCCCCCACTGTAAAAAATGTCATAGAAATTCTTGGGTGCTGAAGGAACCAGAGTTGTTCCATCTCCATCAGACCCTATCCCCGTAGTTCACTAAGTGACTAGTTGAAGAACAGGATGCTATTCTCTGGCTTCTTAATTCAGCATGATGGATTTCCTCTATTTATTCTAGTTTTACTCTTAACTTGCAAACTAGACGTCTCTCCCTGTCGGTAGTATGATAAATGAATGACACTGAAAGACATAAAAACTGCTTTTAAAAATTTGAAGTGTTAGAGTTTTAATTTATAAAAATATTTAAATTTTAAAAAATAAACTAGCCTTATCTTCTAAATTTTAGTTGGTTTAAATGCTTTAAAATACTTATATATTTCAGATGTTTCTTTTCGAAAGGTTATGGCTCTTCGAGAAAGAAAGTTGGTTTTCGAAGATATACGGTATTTCTGACATATCACGTATCTTCAAAACAATCGCATCTTCTCGATCATCCGGATAGAGTATGTAAATAGACTCCCATGGGATGTTATCCGAGACACATACACATCAATGCACTCTGTTGCACTTCGACAAACACTCTGCTTCCACACTTTCTATTTTTCAATTTTTTTCTCCAATTTTTTTTTTCCTTTTTTAGGTAACAGAAGGAGTCTTACAGGTCAAAGCTCCCAGCGATCATGCTCATTAGAGGGGGATCGGGCTAAGGTGCATTACTGTACGTTGAAGATAAGATCCTCGTAGATCTACATATAGAGAACGAATCACGTTCTTAGAGCAACTTGCATCACGTACCTTGATCTAGGCAAAGTCTTAATTTCAATCTTTTGAATTTATTTTAGTATATTATTTTTCATAACACTATTCTAAAATAACAACATGGCAATTTCTAGGCAATATTCCTTCAACATTCTAAGAACGTGACATTGATTATACTAGAAATTGTTATTTGATTGTTTATCAAATTTAATTTGATTACATGGAACTAAATTTGGTTTAGTTGTATAGAATTGGAAATCTTTAACTTTATCATTTAAAAATTATTTTTTTTACAAAAATTATTTTTTAAGAAAATCATATTGCTCTAAAATTAGTGCAAACATATTTTTTGCAACATTAAAAACCGTATAGGAATATTCTTTAGATTTAAAAACTTTGCATAATTTTCTGCAGCTTTAAAAATTGGGCACAAATTTTCTGCAGACTAAAAGTCAGTGTAGAAAGTTGTTGCAGCTGTAAAAGCTGTGTAGAAGTTTTCTACAATTTTAAATTATGTGCAAACTTATTTTCTGCAATCTTTAATTTTTGTGTAGATTTTTTTATATCTTTAAAATATATGCAGAATATCCTGCATCTTTGCAAACTTATAGAAATTACTATTGTTCTAAAAAATAGTACATTTTATTACTATGTAGAAATTATTGTTGCTTTGAAAAATAAAAAAAAAATAAAAAAGTTATTTTACTTGTCATATTTTTTAGTATAGCTAGTTAATTTTATTGTTAATATTGCTCTTTATTGCATTTGTTTCAAAATCTATAATTGTATTATTGAAAGCCATTAATTAACTATTCGAACATATAGGGCTAAACCCTTTGAAACTTGTATTTTTAGAACTAATAAACAACCAAAACTTAATAAACGGCTTCTTTGATGATCATTGTGCAATCAAATCCGAAAAATTTAGTGGTTTCTTTTTTAGAATGGGACAAAGCCAAGTAAAATATTGGCTCACTATATTAGAGTTGATCTCTGCCTTAGAATTCTCTAAGCCTAGACCATCCTTTGGATCAACTCTCAACCTTCTCCTAGTCCTCAAAGTTCTGGATCCTCTAGGTTGTCGCTATAGGATCCGTAATTCCCTTTCTAATTTCTTATATGATATGTACCTTTCCACTGAATTAGCTAAGGAGCTTTAAGATGCTCTTGAAGCGAAATATGGAATGCATGATGCCAGTTTTGATCGGTTCTCCATATCCAAGTTTCGTAAATATATTTGGTAGATTCCAAATCTATCAGTATCTAAATCCATGAATTTCAAGATCTGCTTAGAAAGCCTGAATTGATTGATTGTAAATTCTTTGAAAATTATAAAATCTAAGCCTTAGTTGATCTCTCCCTCTATCTTGATTGAGTTTTTCTTATGAGTTAAGTCATAAGCAAGATGACTTAACCCTATCAGAGATTATAAACTCTGTTAGGATCATAGAAGAGCATCGACTTTAACATAAGCCCAAATCTGATTTTGGACCTAAGATTAATTTGATCGAATCAAATCAAACCTATATCAGACCCCAAGGGGCATCCTTTAAAATTGAAAAAAAACTCAAAATCCAAATCATTCTTATCGGTCAGTAGTTGAAAGGGTATTTCGATATCTTAAGAAAACTTTTAATCTATGTCTCTTGTATACAGGATACCCTGAGGTGGTTGAGGGTTATAGTTATACAAATTGGATTATTGATTCTCTTGATCTAATATCAACCGTCGGATATCTTTTCCTTCTTGGTGATGAGACCATAGATTGGCGATATTCTAGGCAAACCATTATGTCTCGAAGCACCATAGAGGCTGAGTTGATTGCTCTAGATACTATCTGTACTAATGCAGAGTGGATTAAAAATCTTATCTTAGAGCTACACTTAGTACCTAATCTAGTTCCAGCCATATCAATCTATTGTGATAATAAGATGGTAATAGAACTGACAAATAAAAAGAATATTAATAAAAATATGAACCGGCATATCTGGATTCATCATAAATTTTATATGACAACTCAAAAAGAGTAATGTCATTCTCTTAAAATTTATCGAGCTTAAGAAAAATTTGGTAGATCAATTAACCAAGGGTTTGTCTAGGAAAGGAGTCCTAGATTCATTAAGGGGGATGGGGCTTAAGTGCTCTACTTGGTCACCAACAGTAGATACCCAATCTCTATAATTGGAGATCTCATAAAAGAGGTTCAATATGGTAGAAATA
This sequence comes from Phoenix roebelenii, assembly GCA_025769935.1. Lineage (NCBI taxonomy): Eukaryota > Viridiplantae > Streptophyta > Magnoliopsida > Arecales > Arecaceae > Phoenix > Phoenix roebelenii. The sequence goes on along the minus strand of JAOXJJ010000359.1, from coordinate 2,297,678 downwards.
AAGTTGCTTGAGTGATCGTGCCCGAGCACATTCTTTAGAGTATATCTCCTCTCATTTTTATGATGAGTGCTCATGTTAGTGACAAAATAATTAGGAAAGGTTGAGTTATACTTTTAAATGAGTCTAAGATAAAAAAATTGCAAGTATTAGGTCACAAAAATTCTTAGAGAATTACCTATGTAAGAATTGTCATATAGGCTGCAACTAGAGATTTGGGCTAACCCTAATTGAATTCTCATAAAAAATCAAGATATTAGGTGCAATGCCTTTTGTTGTGGTTCAAATCTGGCCTGAGGGTGACCACGCTCGAGGAGTCAGGGGAGCCGCCGAAGTGCGGAGGAAGAGGATGAGGGCCACCTCCCACAGTCGGTGATGTACCTGCACAAAGCCTCACCGGTATTTCGGTGAGGGCCCTCCGACGCTCAAGTTAGTATGGAACTCAATTGGTCCAGCCAAAAATCCTAGGCGTTACCTGTTGGAGTTTTTTTATAGTCCCGATAGGGGCGCTTAGGTGGCGGAGGTATGGCCCGTTCCCATCATGAGTGTGAGTGGCGTGCAGCCAGAGCCTGATCGTGGCGCGCGGTGAAGTCCGTTCTTGGGAACATCAAGGCGTTGACAGCTGTGGCAAGGTATGGCATGTCCCCATCATGAGTGTGATTTGCGTGCATCCAGGGTTTGATTGTGGCGCGATGGAGTTCGTTCTTGGGGATGGTAAGGCGTTAACAGTTGTGGCAGGATATGATTGGAGTAGTATGTCGTGGTGGTGTCGCAATGTATGACCACGTAGGAGGGTGAAGGCACGCACTTGGGTGCGGCCGTTGGCGAGGCTAAGCTCGTCAAGAAGTCGCACCATGCGTTTGACGAGGTCGGCATGACGGGAGCTGCGGTGTGCCCAGTGAAGCACCCCGAGCTCAGGGGTCGGAGCATATAATTGGAGAGGGCGCCCCGAGCTCTGCCAGGGTGCGTCGGCGAATAAGGAGAGCGCCTCGAGCTTGGCCGGGGCGCGTCGGCGAATAAGGGGAGCGTCTCGAACTTGGCCGGAGCGTGTTGATGAATATTCGAGGTTGAAGGAGCTTTCGACGGAGTCCGAGGTTGGGCTAATATTGGGCCAGATCGAGGACACGTCCGGTCGGCGTTGGTATCTATTGGGCCGAAATTGGGTGGCCCTTTTGTTATGGGCTGGACGATCCATTTCGCCCCCCATCACCTTTTAAATAGCGCTGATTACATAAAGACCAATTGGTCTATACTATATGTGTGAAAAGTAGAAGTTTGAGACAAAGGACCAAGTTCAAGATCTAATCTACTATGGTTTCTTCAGGTGAATAAAATTTTTGTGGGAGATTGTTAGTGTTTTAATTTATAAAAATGATTTAAAATTTAAAAAATAAACGGGCCTTATGGCCTAAATTTTAGTTGGTTAAAATACTTTTATTTTTCAAACGTCTCTTTCCGAAGAGTTATGACTCTTCAAAAGAAAACGTTAAGTTTTGAAGAGATATAGTGTTTCCAAAACATCATATATCTTCCGAATCATCATGTCTCCTAGGTCATCCAAATAGAGTCTATAAATAAACTCCTCTGGGATATATCCGAAACACACTTACACATCCACTTTCTGTAGTGCACTCTGTTGCACTCTGATAGAGACTTTACTTCCACACTTTCTATTTTTTCATTTTCCTCCATCTTTTCTTCTTCTTCCTTTTCTAGGCAATAGAAGGAGTCTTTCGGAAGCATCCTAGTGATCGTGCTCATTAGAGGAGGATTGGGTTGAGTTGGGTTGTTGTACGTTGAGGACGAGATCACTGTAGACTCGCATGTAAGGGGTGAATCATGTTCTTGGGGTAGTGTGCATCACACGCCCTCATTCAGATAAAATTTTTTCAATCTTTTGAATTTATTTTAGTAGATTTTTCTTTTATAACATTATTCTAAAAGAACAACATAGTAATCTCTAGGCAATATTCCTCCAACATGAATGACTTTTTATGCTCGACTAAGATTTTGCACCCGTAAGACAAAATATCTTGCTCTTTTAAGCTAGAAACTCAGACATGCTATGACAGCTTAACAAGCAAGTGGAAATAATTATGAATAGGTTCAGATGCTTCCAAGAGATATGTTGGAGACAGCAATCAAAGAGCGAATGCTACAAGAATAATAGCAGAGGACAGAGATAATGCAAATCTCAGCATCAAGTACAGTTTCAAGAGCTAAACAACTTATAAAAAGTTTATTGCTGCTAATTTGGCTGCTTTTTTGTTTCCAGTTGGATGAGCAAATTTTACCGGCGATTACTTTAAAGAATCTTGAAGAATAATTACTCTGGAAACAATTAATATGCTGATATAAATCATGGTTTCATCAAAGAAGAAATCCGATTGGAAACAAAAAACATGAGGCTGAAATGCTACAAGCTGGCATGTTCACCAAATCACCCCCACCAAGGAAAGATCTCAACCTTGGATAATGCATGAGTAACTCAAAAGATGTCTTACTCAGAAAAACTTGATGTCTTTGAGCAGTCCTAGTGTATCTTTTTGTAGTATCAATATGCAAATACATATCCCAAATTAAATGCTCTCAAATATGAGCAATAAATATTCTAAGCCTCAAAGTCAAGTCCCTCTAGAATGGTAGCAAACTGGTTCCTTAGAATGCCACTAGTTACCCGATTATAATTTATAAGACAAGAGGAGGGGAAAAGAAAAAAAAAACAAAATCAGAGAAAGAGGTCCAAAGTTCATTGCCAAGGTTTACAACAGCAAATTATTGACAAGGTGAATGTAGATCAGAGAGAATAATGGAGCAACTCTGCCACAAAGTAATTAGAAGATCAAGCAAAATTGCAGTTCCATTTCAAACAAAGCAACTTTGCACATACCCACAAACAGCACCGATGATACAGCAAAATGACAATCAAAAGAATTTAGAGATTCGCAGCACATCGAATCTCTCGGAGGAAGGAAATCTCCAAAGGCAAGAGAGCATGTTTAGCAACAAATGGGGCATGGAATCAAACCATTCTCATTGCAGTGATTGCATTGGAGGTGCATCCCATTCTCATCATGATACAGCTTGCGACTGCCATTACACTCGCAGCACAGCATGAACCTCACCCCGCCGCACCCTTTGCAAGCCGCTCCACCCGACCGGTCGAGCTGCAAGCCCTGCACCAATGGCAGAAGCTTCCCCTGCTCATGAAGCCCCAGCACCTCGTCGGCCCCTCCTATATATCTCCCATTAATGAAGAGCCTTGGGGGGATTGTCCGGCCCCCTAACACTCTCCAAAGCTCCTCTCTGAATTCCATGTGCATTGATACATCTCTCTCCAAGAACACCAGTTTCAAGCTCCCAAGCAGAAACCTGACGCTGTTACAGTCCTCGAATGTCTTCCTCACCCCTCGGAGGGTCGTCGTGTATAGAACTATAGCTCCCATCGCTCCTGGAGGGCACCTCTCCTCGAATTCCATCAGTGGATCCACGTAGTCCTCGCTTTTGCGTGGAACTTTCGATGGAGGCTCTTCGTCTATAAGGGATTCTTCTTCTTCTTCTTCTTCTTCTTTTGGTGCCCTGGCCGTGCTCCTAGCTTCCTCATAGCTTCGCATATGATCCATCACTGCCTGTTCGAATGCAGCGAGAAGGTCGGGGTCGAACAGGGTGTCGGAATTGAGGTCGGGTCGCCGGAAGGCGGGCATGTCGACCTCAGAATTATGGTCTTCGGTTTCAGACTGGAGGGAGTTCTCTGATTTCTTCTTCCATGAAGCCGGGTGTTTTGGCGGTGACACCGGTCTGATGTTCTCTTTATTTCCACTGCTGAGATCCGGTTCCTCGTCTTCGAGATCTCTCATGAGCTCGTCAACATTGATGATTTCGGGTTGGGAGGGTGTGGTGGGGTTGGAGACCTTGGAATCAGGGTCTTCTTCTCTGGTAACGGGGAGATCGCAGAGAAACCGGCCGGGGTTGTGGGGAGGGGAGTCCTCGAGCAACCCATCGGAGGCATTCATATGGAGGACTCGGCCTTCTTTGAGGTATCCGACATGGGGGATGGACTTGAGCTTCTTCAGGATCCTGCCTTTCATCCCCTTCATCTCCACTTTCTCCACTCCACTCCGGTATTGAAGGCAGGCTCGGAGATTTGGAGGAAAGAGAAGGAAAGAAGGAAAAGTGGGGGGCCGTGTGGATGCCCTGTAGATTAATTGAAAATAAGGACATGAAATGATTCAATTTAGAGAATGGAATGACAGGGAATTGGGAGGGATCAGGAGAAGCAACTCCGAGCTTTTCATTAAGCTTCTCTCTCTCTCTCTCTCTCTCTCTCTCTCTCTCTCTAGGCAGAGATGCCAACGGCTATAAAGTTAGGGGGTTTTAAAATTGAAAATAGTTGCCACTAAGAAACCAAAGCTGGGGTTGAGAGCAACGGTCATAATTCCTGGTGGGGCCATCCGTTCGAAGTTGGGCCCAGGGAATGAGACGGGATCTGATGGATACAATGCGATTTGCCGGAAACTTTTGGCCTATCCCAATTCCCAAGTCTAAAGCAAGTGAAAGACTACAAACAGGCAGTACTGTTTCTTGTGGAAGCACAAGCATGTGAATCTGATAAAGTATCCATCAAATGTCTATTTACCAAGACCTGATATTTTCTAATAACACAAATCTCACGGTAAAAAAATCATTGGCAGCTTAAGAAGGGAACGGTACAGGTATCGCGTGTAGCTGTGAGACATTTCTGCCTAAATATGATTCCTGTAATAGAATATCTTACTCTTGAGACCTCCGGAAGGAGATCTGGTGATCCTGCTTTAGTTTGGAATATTTTTTCTTAATACAGACATTTGCTTATAGTTTCCTAGACTATTGCAACCAAGCTCATACTAGTCACATGAATAAAAATCATTTTTCAAAAGGGTGATCGACAGTTCAGTCTGCTTAAACCTAATCCTGTTTCATTTTATATAACAAATTCTTAGATAGAAGGCAAGCATAAGCCGGAAATGGCACCCACACAAAGTTAGACTTCAGGAAAAAGCATAGCCAATTGACCACTTCATCGGTTTAGACCCCCCGTATCCTTTTATAAATTTCCCCTGACCTTCTCAGATCACTGTGGCTGTGAACATAATTGCTTCTCATCCTCGCGCAAACCAGCAAGAGGTTTCTTAACCCGTGTCTGCACTGGAAACACGGTGAGCTACTACAAGCACAAATTATGGAAATCCACATCCGAATTGCCTGGTGTTAAGCTTTGTGTGCAGCAATTGCAACCTGTCTGCATTTCCGCCTACTAGATCTGTTAGACATCGTCCCATGGTTGAATAACAACTGTAATGGATAACCTAGTACATCAACAGTAATTTTTCATGTAATCCAGTTGTAAAAAAGCCACCTCCATGCAAAACAATGTACATTCTCCAAATCTACTAAACCAGCTAAAGGGATGTAGACAGGTATAATAGTGAACTCCGCAGTTTGGATGAACGTGTATATTTATTTACTATGAATACTTCAACACCATTGAGTGCCTTAACTAGCTAAAGAGATAGCTGGTTTGAACGGAAGTACTCATATCTAAATCATTTGTTTCATAATCCCGCAGAGATATGGAACATTCATACTGATTTGGATTGCATTCATGCATGATGTTATGGATGGATATCATAGGGTTCTACCCAATGGAAATCTATCCAGTTCGGTGATGTCAAAGAACCACAGACTAGGCATGATACATATTATACTAATGACAGCTCATATTTGAACCCATTCAGATGTCAGCTACAGATGAGAAGAATCCGATGTAGAAATCAAAGGTGATGCATGTCAATTGCTTCCCATCTTCTCCCATCATTGTCATTCTTAGTGTGTAGGAGCCCTGCAATAAGAATGGATCATCAGAAGGTTTAAAATAACATCGCTGAAATGATTCCCACACTCATTTTTGGAGCAAAAATGATCCCCCAGTGGTTCCACTTTCACTTCCAATTATCAATATGTTATTAGGATATCATAAAACCACATGGACATTTAGGGCAAGAAGAAAGGGGGGAAGGGGAGGGTGGAGGGATAAAGCAGGACAAAAGAAGACAGACCTGAACTCATCCGACTTATTGCCCTTAAATATATTTAGATAGCTATCACATGCCACAGGAAGCTAAAAGCAGGGCGAAAAGAAAATTTTCACATGATTTAACAGAGAAGCAAACTTGTGCAATATATGCTGGTTTTAACAGATAATCACAGAGAATACATCTTTAGTAGATCAAGCAACAAATACAACTTGTGAGAGCCTGAAATCAAATTGCCACTTTCGAACATGGGCTACAGATGCTACCTCATGAGATAACAATTTGTGGTCATACATTTTCTAGTTCGTATAATTTTTCAGACCATTGACTCATTCCAGGCAAACAGTCTTACATACAGGATAAATCACTGGGATATTGAATATGCTTTAAAGTTTTAAAGAAATGGACAGCTAAAATCCCAGGAATAGTTCATCTTCCAGGTTTTTATTTTTTATTTTTTACATATATATCAGTTTTAGTAATCCTGGCAAACTAAACATTACATGACTAAGCTTCATGATCCTATCTGAAATCAAGGACTCTGGTCAGCAATCAGTGAGCAAGTAACCATAATATTTTTCAAAAGCAGTCTACGTGGCTGCAAATGTCGCTATGCAACCACACCACATTCCCTCTATCAGTTGCTATATGTGGTTGGGCAGCACATGGACAGATAAACAGGTCTAAAGTAGCATTATACAGCCATATGTGTGGCCCCATTTCGTACTGTGTGGCTCCATATGTTGTGAGAGCCCATGCAAGCAGTGTGGATTCAACAGATTTGTGGAAAGATGCAGGTTATGGCAGGGCCAGATTCAGGTATTGTTAATAATATTAATGTTAACAATGTCATAACTATTGTTAATAGCTACTAACACAGTACTAATTTTTATGTGCTCTTGTAATTAATGTTGCTACTGTTAGGATTGTAATTATTCTATTTTTATGTATATCATTTATTTTTAAAATATTTAAAAAATACAACTGCATATGCATATCACCTTTGAAACATTTAATCATAACTTTAAAATCTGTATGCACACGACACAATCCGCACCTCCCTCGCCCCCCCCCCACCCCTTTTTTTCTTCTGCCCCTGAAGACCTTCACACAACTGAAAGGGGTGCAAATATAAATGAGTAGCCTAAGCCACATAAGACCTCAATATCTCCTTGTTCTCATACATGAATGATCATCAAGCTAACCACATCCCTTGGTCATTTTGTAGAAACCACAGCATTGTGGTGCTAAGAAATTGTTTCCTATATTTTTCCACAAACAAATCCATCTGTATGGACAAATATTTACCACATTACAGAACATTCAAGAATACTTATAGCCAAAGCAAATTTCTGTCAAGGATCTTATGAAATATGAATCATTGAAAATTAACAACTCCAGCAAAATTCAGTGCATTTAATCGAATGTGAACATCGTATATGTAGGAAAAACACTAGCAACATCTTACCGGTGGTGTAAATATTGGTAGTGTCTGTTTATGGGATATCTTAAATGCACCGGTTGAGACTGGGCACGATGTCTCCTTGCAAAGGTCATGAGTTTCCTCGTATACATTCAATCCAAAATATTTGACATTAATCACCAATTTTCCTTCAGTAATGGCATTCACTGCATCAGACCATACAAAATGGTTAATCATCCTGTGCATACTGTATAGTAAATTATTCAAGTAGTGAACCTACAAAAGCAAATCCATATCTAAGCAATAAACTGAGACATCTTAATACTTCATGAGTGCATTAAATAGTTAATGCATTACCCACACAGATGACTAGGTTATAGGCATATTAATATTACAATCATTTCCCTTAACTTTCTACTGCACTTCATAGCTACAAAGCTATTTTACAATGATGTATGGTTGAAGAAATACAAGAAAGCAAAACACAAACAACCCCATTGCCAATAGGTCTACACAAGTAACGTATGTCTATATCATTCATCTACATATATGTGCATGTGATGGTCCAATCGAGGTCACCCATATAAAGATTATCTCAGATCTCTCCTTCCAGCATATGTATATAGCAAAGTTAGAAGACTAGATAGTATCTCAGTTCAAGTACTATCAAAGCAAATTCACTGGTAGTGTCAAAATGAAACACCACACACATGCGATCATGATCTATAACATATAAAGTCTCTAGAAACCAAAAAATGTGCTTTGGAGGTCTCTTATGCATCAAGTGTATACAAAACGGATGGTTGCAATACAGATAGCAAGCTGAGGTATATTATAGGTCATATAACTTGAGAATCCAAACTGTTGACCTTGATATATATTTAAAACACCTATCGACCAAAATTTGATTGATTTAGATAATTCTAAACTATGAAATCAAAGAATGCTTCCATATTATTAAAATTGTCCATTTTGCGTCCCTATTATGCATACACAAAAGACCTTCAAAATACAATTTATGGTTTCTAAGCAATTTCGACATTTTAGATCATGATCAGTGATGTCGATTTGTACTTGACAAATCTACCATTGATTTTTTGTTGGTGGTATTTGGGGCCAAGCATTATTAATTGCACACTAACATCACTAGACATAAGCAAAGACAGATGTATGTCAACATGATTTCAGAAATTTATATAACTTCCAAGTTTTCAGCGATGCCCCCCCCCCCCCCCCCCCCAAAAAAAAAA
>JAOXJJ010000359.1:2262791-2288837 GCA_025769935.1 Phoenix roebelenii | reverse complement strand
TTCCAAGTTTTCAGCGATGCCCCCCTCCCCCCCCAACCAAAAAAAAAAAAAAAAAAAACAAGGGCATCCCAACATTTAGTATGTCTTCAAACTTTTGGTAACCATAACATATCCCTACTATGACAATTTACAATGGTTATGCTATGACACAGACAGACATCCATGCACACAGAGTAAGAAAGCGGTTAATTATCATATACCAGCATGTCAAAACATAACCACGTATGAAGGTTTTGATCCCTTAGGGTCATTTAGATTTAGTCTGACTAGCACTTTGGTATTTTCAATTAAAGTTCAGACCTTTCAATTCAAATCACATTTATATGCATTATGCCATTGTTTCGCTAGAAAGGTTTTGGCTATGCATTTACCATCAAAGTAGCACTCGTTGAATTGCTTGATACGTTTGGTGCCAGTTAAGGGCATTGACATATGCTTCTAGGTGAACTGGCCTTGATAATCTTAGTAATATTTAGAATCATCAACTAGCCCTGTTCGATCAGTATCTGATCATTAAGAATTTGGCAGGCAGCTCCTCTGAAAGTCAATATTTCTTTTGGACTCAAACTACCCAGGGCCAGAACATTAAAAAGGGTCTCCAAGAATAAATGGGATTTCATTTCAAGAACAATTTGCATACCTTGCAAAAGAAAAAGGTAATTTCAAAAACCTTTTCTTAACAGTATCTTTTCTCTTTAATTTTACATCTTTCTCAAGTTACCGTAACCGGTTATTTCAAAAGTAGTGACTGTTATCTCAAATAGCAATTATTAACTATTGGAAAACAGTTATGATCTGAAATTCAAGATCCTAAGAAACTTCAGCGTTAAAAGGCCAGCTAAACACTTATCTGATTAAGTTTTCTTATGATGGAATCGTTCTAATTTAGAATTTTGGCTACTGAGAGTATAAAAGAAATAATAATTAGGAAGCTAAATGTTTCTAAGTTTAGGACCTGGAGAAGCAATTAGATTTTACTGAAGCTACTGTTCGCATAACATTTCTACTGCGATATGTGTTTGGCATAACCTTAATGTAAGGGGGAGGGGAGGCAAAGGAAAAGGAGACTCCTCAAAGAAAAAGAGTCATAGTAGAAGAAACAATTAAGAAGATACAACAAAAGACAAGATGGAATAGAAAAGAATGGGGCAAAAGATGAAAGAATGTTCAGTAAACATAGATAAGAAGAGGAGGGTCTTTTTTTTTGTTCTTTTTTTTTTGGCAGGGTGGGGGCAAAGTAGGAAAAAAAAAGAAGAAAAAAATCTAAATGAGAAATAAAGATGAAAGGTTGCATGTTGGACAGAAAGAAAGGACGGAAGATATGGACCAATGTGCCAAGCTCTAGTCAATCTAGGTGCCTAATATCTAATGCCAACCTAGGCTTGCATGGACCAGATTTACTAGCCCAACCTAGGCAAACACTCATACAAGGGTTTAGGGCTAGGTGTTGCCTTTCCTACTGAAGCATGTTGCAAAACCTTCCCCATTATGCTCATTAAAGCCTCAATCCAAGTATTTCTTATCTTATATCCAATCATTAAGATCTATCTCTCCTCCTTTGTTTGATCTTAGTTACAAGGCTGGCAATTTTGGACCTAACTCTTCCTGACCTCCTTTCAATCTGCCTAACCCAATCTAGCTTGCTCATGGATTAAGCAAGCCCGACTTACTGGGTATGTTGGATCAAGTTGAAGTTTTAAGTTTTTTTGACTTGTGTTGTCATGATGCCGTTAACATATAACATATGTTATACTAAATCCCTTCTCTACTCTGAAGGCTTCACCTTTTCTCTCCTCCCTCTTTTCTAATATCCTTACCCTCCTTTCATCTCCACCAGCTTGAGACCACCACACCACACTAACTTTCAGTCACTTCCACTGGTATCTTCCTCTTCTCTCTCCTTCACCCCCTCCCTCTTCTCCTCTTCCCTATAAACTTGGTTGGTCACAAGTCAGCTCTCTTGATTCACTAGCAAGACCAAGTGGAGCATGATGGACCCGTTAGTGGATGAAGTTGGGTTTAGATCATGCTTTTTAATATTGATGATTGAGTTTGATGCAACTCAACATAACCCATTGCCACCCTAGTTACATATAAAATCATATAGTATAATAGCTAAGGCCCCAAAAGACCTAACAGTCAGCTTAATATTGGTCAAATATAGACTCATGAACTGAAAACAGCAGTCTTCTATTTCAATGATGGCCCGCAGGCTGGTATATACAACTCAATCGTAGCCTAAGATAATCCAAGACCTGATGAGTTAGCATGACATCACTAAAGTATTGGTGGGGGGTATGGTGGGTTTTTTTTGGGGTGGACAGGGGTGACTAAACATAAAACTCATCAATCACATAAGCAATCCTTCACAAGAAGTGATAGGATATCTCTGATCAAAAGAATTTTAAACATAATTAATGTATTAAAAGATTTATGCCTGCTTCTGCAGACAAATTTTCCTAAAAATTAACCTTACAAAATATGTTTATATTGCAGGGATGAATATGAACGACAATAAAAGTAAGACTCCTATGGACATGCAAAGAGCAAATGAGAAATGACTGAATAGACAAACTAAAGAAGCAAACATGTGCTTTTACCAGTAGATGCAGAGATAGTGAATGTAGCTGGCTTGCCCCGTGCAATTGGATCTGGAGATATGTCCACGCCGCTGACCTTAACTGCATAGTCAGCTCCCTTTTCTACAAATTACATATGAAATGAACTCAATTCACTATTAAAAATACAACCAAACACTCAAAAAATCCAAGAATCCAATAATGATCAAACAAGTAAATAAGAAAACATAAAACAGAGAAAGAGTTGATAACATAACAAGCCAAATTATTACATCAAACTATTTTACATTTAACAAAAAGTAAACTAGTAAGAAAATGTAGATATAAGAGAATCAACAGATCACTAGAATTATTCAATCATATGGTCAAATTTAAAAAGGGACGACCACATGAATCAAATAAATGAACAATTACACATCATTTCAATCTCAAACCCATGCCTAGCATAATTAAGAAGAGTGCAAGCCTTTAGAAGAGGTTTAAATTGTGAAGAAGATGGAGGAGGCAGCTGAAATTGTTTGACTTCGGTATGAGGCTTCTTTGAAGAATAAAATTCATGCATAGAAATATGGTTTTGGGCCTTCAAAACCATATTCATATTGTTCACAATATGGTAATAGATGAAGGTAACAAAATTAAGCTTTGATTTAATTGAAACTAATCAATTTTTTCACAAGACCAGAGAAATCCTATCTTTAATCTTTAAATACATCAGTTATTACGGGCGCAGTTAGATGCACTTGAAGCTTTCCCAATTTTTTGACAAGATGAGATAAATTCTTTTCTCATTTTTAAACATGCCAGAAACTTGAGCAATTATGATCCCACATTCTCCTATGAGAATCATCAAATCCACATGCTCCACAGCATGCAGGGAAAGATTGTCAGGCCACTGGTCTCTCAGGCATCTTAAAATCAGTTTGACCTAAAAGATATTCCACCTAGCCTTGTAGACGAACTGAGAATAGCATTCACAAGAGGACATAGCACAATCTTCATGCAAAATTACAAACACAGGCACATGACTTTGAGCAACAAAACCTTAGGAACTTCTCGTAATCAAGAGAAACCATAAAGACCTGACTCTAGCTTTTTCACAAACACCATGTCTGCATCAGAAAAGCTTCTAATAGAAAGAAAACAACCTTTATCTACATAGATAACACAATCCTCCTATGAATCAACGCATAATTCCTTTCTTATCATCAATATTCAAAATCAGCAGCACAATCAAAGAATCATTCCTAATGCCACATTACGGAACCTCTCTGCAACCAAATATAAGTTAAACAATTTTCCAAAACATATATCTCAAAACAAAACCACCAAATCGACCATCTCGGTACCATTTTGCGAGGCGATAATAACTCCGTAACTAAATTACAAAAGAGTGTAAACCAATAAACAACTCTCCATATGAATTTAAACAAACGATTTCAAAACATCTCGAAGAAAAGGAAAAGTCAAAACCCTTCGAATTGCTAAGCAGTATGGATCTAGAAAAAGACAAAAGGAAACGGTCAGCAGGAGACGATATCGAATTAATTGGAATCGACATTAAGATCCATCCAAGAAAACCAAATCAACAGTATCGCTGCGCATGCACAAGGAGCTCACAGAATCCCACCAAATACACCCCTCTTTAGAACAAATCAAAGGCAACAGCAACACCAAAAAATACTCAAAAAATGACAGAAGAAGACAACGAATCAGAGATAGAAAAAGATTCGAAGAACTCACTGCAGTACTCGACCGAGGAGGCGAGGGCGGCGGAAGAGAAGAGGAGGCAGAACGCCAGAAAGAGAGAGGGCAGGAGCCCAAAACGAGCGGCCATCACCTCCATTGTTTCTTCTTCGCAGACCGATCCGTAGCACAGTGAGAGAGGAATTTCTAGGGATTTGAAGATAAAGATGGAGCTCTGGGCTTGGTTCGGATACAGCAAATTTATTGCAAGAGGATATATTTAGATATTTCCTTACCTGTTTTGGGAGATGAGGTGAGAGAAAGTCCGTTATTAGATGCGAAAGCTGAATCCTGCGCCTAAGATGGGTTAAAACCTCACCGTATCTAATGGCTTGCGCTGTCAATTGGCTAACATGAAAACTGAGACCAAGTAGGTCTAAGCTAATTGAGCTGGCTTCAGCTTGATGGTACATTTGGTTGGGAGGAGCTGGACAATAAAAATATTTATATTTTCATTCCGGAGAAAACTAAAGATGCCCTTATTCAAATCCTATTCAAATTTCAATTTTTTTTTTTAAATTAATAGAAGTCCTATTATAAATCAATGTGAGGGAGAATGCGAATCCTGGTCCTTGGTACAAACTCCTAGAGACTATGACACTGCATTAGTTCGGTTTGAATTTGATCTTCGATTCTAAGATTAATTTCGAGTCAAGTCTTAAAAGATCTAAATCTTGGTTGTGATACTGATTTGTTGGTATTAGTAACTTATGTTTATATTTAAATTCAATTAATTTTTGACCAACTATAATAAAGCGTCTGCTATCCTTTTAATCCTATTATGATATATGAATGGCATGATATAAAGCATGATACTTGTTATGAGAACTCCTTTTTTTTTGTGCGTGTGATGCATTAGATGAAGTTAGAAGAACATAAAGATATGGCATGCTTCGAATGAAAGGAGATACCAAATCATATAATTTCATGGATGATGTTGTTGCTGGAAATTGGACTCGGGGGTGATCGCGAACCAGGAGGAGGAGCTTCTGCCGCAGGCGGTGGCGGACGGCTGTCCCCAGCAGACCTGCAAGAAGCCTAGGCCGGGGGATCCGGCGAAGGCCCTCTGATGCTTAAGTTAGAGAGGATTTGAAGATATTCTAATGGAGAATCTTTTTGTAGTGGAGGAGAAAGTCCTCTCTCTCCCCAGAGTTCCCCCGTCTTTATAGGAGGGGGTATGGTGGTTATTCGCAATCGGATGTGATTGTGCAAATTTTGGGTTAAATAGATTACCTTATATAGCACGAAAATTCAGAATAGTTGACAATCGGTTGAGATTGCAAGGATTCAGGTTTGACAGCTGTTGTGGTGGAGACTGCGAAATTTGATCCCGAATATGGAGAATTTGGTGACCTCTTCTTTATGCAGATGCTCCGATTTAGAGTTCGGCTTGACTTTCGGTGGAGTTGGGGTCGGTCTCAGCTTCTGACTGGATCTTTCTTGGCTTCGAAGTCAATCAAGCTTTGCTTAGCCGAGACCATGCTTACCGAGATCATGCTCGCCGAGATCATGCCCACCGAGACCATGTTTATCGAGATCACATTCGCCGAGACTAGGCTTACTGTCGGATTCGGATGCTTTAACCATATGCATTGGGTGATCCATTTTTCCCCCTATCAGATGAATTGTCCAATTCGATAAAGCAATTTTTAGATCAAATAGTGGATTTTAAGTCCCTAGTGTCGAGACATGAAAAAGACCAGTCTATTTCTCACAACAATCATAGCTTGCTCGACATCAATCAAGTCAAATTGTTTTCTAATGAAACTATTTTGGCATGCCTACCAGGGCATTGTGTGATCATTGTTTTCAGATTTCATTACAAAAAGATACATCATTCATCATGATGAAAGCTTCCAGGGGGCAACATGGGAATTGGCTTAAAGAGGTCGGTCAATCTATGGTAAAATTACGGGGGAGGCAGCATATGAATCAGCTTGAAAAGGCTGATGAACTAAAGATAAAAATACTTAATGGGCATTGATCAAATTGATTTGGAAAAGCTAAACAACCAAAGAGGAGGGTGCATAAGAAGCATTGTTTGAATTGGTCAAGAAAGGTCAAATTACCAAGACTGGCCAATTAATATAACAAGGTTAATGAATCCAAGAAAGCCGATGGGCTGAAATTTGTATTGTTTGACAATACTGCTCCTAATCAACTATCTACTAGGGTTGCAAATGGGTCGGGTTGAGTCGGATTTTGAGTGATCCCGATCCGACTCGATTTTTTGTTCAAATCCTAATTTTGGACCCAGACCCGACCCGGTTGAAAATCGGATTGGGTCGAGTCTTGTCCATGCCTACAAATTTTGACCTGACAGGTCATTCGGGTCAGGTCGGATCTAGGTCTATGTATTTTTATATTCAAAGTTTCACTATAATAGTAAAAAATTGATCCAAAAAAATAGGTCGGGTCGGGTTCTGGTCTGGGTCAAATTAGGTGGACCCGATCCAAAAAATAGAATGGGTCCAAATTTAGGACATCAATTCATGGTCCTATCAATCTTTGCCCAGGTAGGACATTGGGGGCACATGCGCTGCCCTACCTTTTGTCAGGAAAAGCACTTGTGAGGAGCACGTTCTTGGGCCAGGAAATACCTCTACCTGTCCATGCTTGGACAAAGGTAGCTACCCTACTTTGGCTCCTGATGTTCCAATAGTTCTTAAGTCATTACCAATCCTCCTTGATTTGCAAATTGCACTACTTGTCCACTCTTGGACAAAGGTAGCTCGCCAAATTGAGAGCTGCATGGGAGGGACAGATGCATGCCATTCTCGTTCTAGGGGCTGATTGCATTGTTCTGGAAGATGACTCCATAATAGTAATTTTATGGACTATGGCAAGGATTGAGCACCAGGATACCTACCCCCCTTGTTGGCCGATACAGAAAGACTTATTTTGAGTTGTAACTCATGCGTCATACCTATTGGCAGGGCAATAGTGCAACCGATTGGATGGCATCGTATATGGCTAATCATTGTAGAGCAGTGCTATTGGAAATGGCAGCATTATTACCCTAGAGATTAAAAGATACACTTTGATGTTGATCGGTGTGTCTATTCTAGGGTTCTGTAACAGTGTAAGTTGCCGATTTGAACAAAAAAAATGTCTTTCCTATCATGCTGTATCAAGGAAGGGGCCCATTATTCTTTTGTGGTACTCTCACAAGCACAATGGAAGTGGGCTATGAAGAAGAGATATACAGAAGCTTTCAGAAGGAACAACATTTGGGAGCTTGTTGATCAATTTTTGGAAAGGATGTAGTTGATTGCGAATGCATATACGCAGTGAAGGTTAATGCTGGTGGAATAGTGGAAATGAACTATTGCCATTAGGAACCGGCTTGACCAAGGCACCGAACTGACTGGGTTGCTGGAGTGCTCGGCTTGTTTACTATCCAAGTCAAGAAGGTTGGCTAAGGGTCGTTGCACGCCTCTATGATGGCGGTTCGGTGGCTATTACGCTTGGGTGATGATGGCTCTGATGTTGCATGTCCCCAAGGTAGTGATGGATGGCGGAGGCACGACTCTCAGAAAA
Source organism: Phoenix roebelenii (assembly GCA_025769935.1). NCBI lineage: Eukaryota > Viridiplantae > Streptophyta > Magnoliopsida > Arecales > Arecaceae > Phoenix > Phoenix roebelenii. The sequence goes on along the minus strand of JAOXJJ010000359.1, from coordinate 2,280,975 downwards.
TAGAGGGAGGCTAAAGAGAGGCAGAGTGACAGTATAGGAGAGTCGAAAGAGAACTTATCTGGAGAGCCTCCAGGAAAGCAATATATAAGTAAGGGTTAGAGCACATCGTCAAGCAATTTGGGCGCATATGTTAGCTATTATAGTAACAGCTATTGTATCTTGCTCATGAATCACAACCACGGTTCTTGACCGCATGGGTTGCTTGTGCATGAACGCTTGTTTGAAAATAGTTTGTGATCATGGATGAGTTGTTGCTAGCCGGAGGGGGGGCAGAGAGTTTGAAATACGAAGGACTTTTCCTGTGCCTTTTGGGTCGGCCAAATAGCGAGCTTTGAGTAGTCAGTCTACGGCTATGTGGTGAGCTCTTATTGGTCAATCTGCCACATCAGCTGTGGTCGATTCTGAGGCATATCACTTGCCACCAAATTTTGAGGCCGAGTTGATTTGATCGGCTCGGGAGAAGAAAGTAATTTTTTGGCTGATCAAGCCGACTAGCCAAGGTGAACCATGAAGCCAATCAATCGAGATTCTCTTTTCAGCTTCAAAAAATCTTCTAGAGATTGACTGCATTTATAATTGCATGCTGGTGTCTGCCCTTCCCAAAGTAGTATCATTAGAGGCAGAATTTCTAGGCGATGATTGTATGCTTTGCTTGTAGTGACCTGAGTGACAGTTCAGGATTGAATGCCTGGTCAACATGTGATGGAGATTGAATCGAGAATCCTAACAGTCATGTCAATCTTGGTTGCCCGAGGCTCTATATAATGCTGGTGACTTGCACGTCGTCTCCATTTTAGGTCGTCTGTGGCTAGTCGTCTAGGGGAGAGGTTGAGAGTGGGTTAGCGGTTCATCTCTGAAGTCCTTTCCCTCTCCCATCTTCGGATAGTCCCTTCTTATTCTCGCCACTGGTGTTGGTCCTTTCATCACTTCATCGGACCTTTCTCACTTTAAAAGGGATGAATAGATGGAGCATCATTGTTACCAATTGTATGAATGAATTTAATTATGTAAAAGTTTGTTACTTGTTATGAAATGAGATCATTTTTCTTCACAAATATTGAGATTGTAATATATTTTTCAAGCTTAGTATATTCTCTAGGGCCCTACTCTAGCACTACAATAAAAATAGAATTTTTTTGACTCTTATATGCCGACACAAGAAAGAAGCGTCGACAATTTGGTGAGCGCGCCAAAATTTGCCGGCATTTTTTAGTAGCATCGGTAGAGATAAAACTAAGATGATGCTTAAAAACGTCGTTGGAAACCAAATTATAAGACGACACTTCTAAGTATCGTCGGAGGCCAAAGAGGAAAAAGAGTAAAGCATCGTCAGAGTCCTACTCACTAAATGCTCCACTTAACACTAACTTTCTCCTTAAACCTTCTCAAACACTAATCTAAAACGACGCTTATAAGCATCGTTGGACACCACTTGGGCCAGATGACACTTTAAAGTGTCGTCGGACGCCAACCATCTCCTCACTTGGGCAGACGACGCTTAAAAATGTCCTCAGACACCAACCCACTCCCCCGCACTACCCCATGGTCCACAATCGCCTTATAAAATGTCGATCTCCTAACCAAGAAACCCTAGCCACGATCACAGAGAGAGAGAGAGAGAAGGAGGGGAGCCGAAGGGGGGTTGCCGGCGACCTCGATGGGGTACTTGAGGTTGGGGTTGGGAAAACTGGAGGAGGTGGCAGTGTCGTTGGGGGTGGAGTAGGGGAAGGGGGAGCCATCGGTGAGGATGTCGGGTGAGGCGGAGATGCGGATTTCTTGATGGCGGAAGCCGATGTGGAGCTCCCAAGTGTCGAGGTCGGCGGTATCGGAGTTGAGGATGGTGGCGGTGGCGTTGAAGGCCCAGGCTTGCTCGTTGGGATCTTGGACAAAGGGGCGGAGCTGCTGCTCACACTGGAGGATGTCGTTGCAGTTTGAGGCAGAGGGCGCCAGGGTGGAGGCGTTAGGTGGAGTCCCTATCGCCAAACCCCTCATCGGAAAGAAGCTCCAAAAGCTAGAAAAAAGCTCTGGAAGCTTGTCCGAAGTGGGTTGTTTGCCCACTTGTATGTTTTTTTATTATTCTTTTTACTATTTTTTGTATTTTTGTGGCATTCATCTCCAATCTTATCCATTTTGATAAAAAATATATGTTTATCTCTAATCCTATTTATCTTTCTCTCGTTTCTTGCTTTCCTCCTAATTTTTACTATCACATTAAGAGTTTCCCCCCCTCCACATGGTATTCAACTGATGCGAAGGAGATGAAAATGGGATTTGAGAGAACCATTGATTGGTCTTTCCAATTGTAATTTGTAAGAAAATATCATATAAATTATAATTTGTAAAAGAAACATCGGGCATTTGTAAACGAACCATTGATCCATTTTTTTTTTTTTGCCCTCAAAAAGAAATTAGGCTTTTTAAATATTTTTTTTAAATAACTCTAACAACGCTTTAAAGTGTCGTTAGAATAAGTATTGTCGATGCTTTAAAGTATCGGCAAAGCTCCCATTATTGCCGACGCTTTTAAAAAGCACAGGCAAAAAAAATTTTCACTCTTCAAATGCCGACGCTTTTGCGATACTTTAAAAAGCACCGAAAAAGATAAATTTTTTTGTAGTGTAGGGAGTACGCAACCATGTCACATGGCCGGACTTGGGTGTCGGGTTTGGGGCATGGCATAAATAGTCAAATGGTAACCCCTAAATATGACATATATACTACATACGCACCTAATGTGGTTGATATAAATTAGTCTACCTAGTTGGATAGTCAATATTTCTCTCCGAACCCCTCTCTTTATCGGGTTGGTCATTGCTTTCTATGTATTATGTATTACATGCACAAAAACATAATGAGAAAAAGTACAATTATTATATTGCTATCTTATATAAGAGCATATGGTCTTCACCTATATCATTCACGCAAACCACGTATATTTACATGAACTATCAAACTACTGTTGGCAGGCTTGGTAAAGTTTTCCTCGGGACCATAATAGTTCACGTTGTATTGCAATGGAAACAGAGGTTCACATAATTCATCTTCTATTATAATAGGACCTAGCTAAATTTTCCTCTCTCATGAGCATAATGTGTGTGTATAATGTAATACTTCATATTGTAATTGTAACAACTCAGAATCTCACTCAAAATGATTAGCTGGAAGGTATTAGCGAATAACCGATGTGGGACTAAACATACGCCCGCACGGGTTCTCACATACTTCCTCCGTTCAAGCCCTGACGTCCTCAGGCTAAGAAGTTTAAATTCATTCAAATCTAATCACAAACACTGTGATTGGCTCATGGTTAGCCCCAATGGATCCGTACTGCAGTGTCCCATACCATTTGTGACAACTTAGAGCCTCACCTAAAATGGCTAGTCGGAAGGTATTATTTGGGTTCCTTGATCCTGTATAAGTACCCAAGATCTACCTAACGAATAATCGATATGGGACTAAACACACGCTCGCACGAGTCCTCACAGTAACCTGGTAATAATTTATTTCTCACGTAATAATACCCTGATCTCACTACTAGGCATGACAACATACAAAATGAACCCTATAAATCTAAAATTATATGGTGTTATGTTTTACATAATACATGTTAGGAGACATTATGGATATGATCATGTTAATATGCTAATATCATAATTAATTTATTGAGAAAGACGCAATTCAATAAATTTACATCTCATCTCATTAATTTTTTTGTAGCATTTAACTATGAAGCTTCTTTCTGAATCTTACCGGATTTTTCAGATTTGCTCGAACTTCTAAACCTCAACATTCAAGAGTCATATCTTGCGAACCAAGCATCGATCTCCGATTGCCACTATAAATATATATAAACACTCTCCTCTTTAAGTAAATAAACCCAACATATTCTCCTTTCAAGTAAATGATTATAGAAGAACATATCACTAAAATAAATATATTACTAAAAAATTAATTGTTAGGATTACAACTATCTATGAAGTGTTTTTATTACTTTAATAAACCATGTGCCCAACACCAGGAAGAACAAATATTTGAAATCAGAAAGATTATTGCAACGATGTAAGTTAACATAAATTTACTTGTACACTCAATCCATCTATGGAACAAGTAAACCCGCATACAGAAGCAGGCTAATCTGCTTGGATCCAACTATAAATTTTGAAATTTTAAAGTGCTGGCGCAGCAACTAAGAGCTAGTAGGTGAAGAAGAATTGGCCGGTGGTGGTGGTGGTAGCTTCTGGACAGAGACAAAGAGCTTTTGGCCTAGAAGACAATAGTTTCCAAAGCTACAAATGAAGTATAAGATGCCTTCTTCTTTGAGATCGATGGTCACTGGCCCTGTAAGAATCGTTCGGAAGGGGTTCTCAGCACTGCAGCTATCAAACTCCCTCTTAGAAACCTGCACCACATTGTAGAGTCCCATCTCGAACCTAAAAACTTGAAGAGCACAAGCAACAGCACAACAATATTATGATTCTAAAGAGTGTAATATAAACCTGTGAGTTCTGTTGGAAATTAAAAAAAAAATACTAAGTTATAGGCATTTTTACTTAGTGAGTCACCAACATTGAAAGATTTGTTCTGAGACCAGTTGCCATAGAAATCATTGCTCGGAGGGATCGTCCATATGGAGTCCCCTACAATGTGCTCAGTGGCGAGCAAAGATGCAGCGAAGAAAGCAGCAATGACAGCCATTTGAAGCAGAAGGATGGGCCTGGCTTTCATTGATCTTTGTTTCATTTGTATGCAAGGATGTGGGCTTCAATTGCTGATGGGGTTGGTTAACAATGAAAGGGAGGGGGAAGAAGGAAGTTTGGACTTCAAGGAAGTGGCAAGTGGGAGTTGGAATCACGTAGCACTTCTTTAGGAAGGACAAGTAACCGCCTGGTTATGTATATATAAACAAACTTTCATGAGACTACTTTTGGGACCTGGACTAATTTGATCTAGGCCAAGAACATCTGTGCTTCTGAGAGAGATTGTTTGTAGGCCAGCCAATGGATCACCATCACTCATGACCTGATTCTTCCTGGGTCCAGTTAGATTTGGTCCGAATTATGGCTATATAATAGTAATGCAATAGTTGATTAATAGTGAAAAACGTAATATAATAGTTGATTAATGCTGTAGAGTTATAAGATTTATTTTTAATTACTGTTTATACCTCTTGATATCCAAATTATGGCAAGGCGGGGCAAGGAACTTGGCAAGGCATAGAAATAAAAGGTAATTATCGAGGTTATTTATTTAAGAAACAAAGCTAATAGACCAGTTAAGAGATGCCGCAATGGCTTTGGAGGTGACAGGATTGACATATGGGTAGTTTTAATGCAATTGTGAATCAAGTGTGTTGTTGTGGGCTATAGTAGCTATTTGGATTTGATCATGAGTAGGGTTAGGGCATATTTGGTGGAGTTCGGGATGTATCTTTCGCACGAAAGACTTATTGATCCTCTTTCACAACTTGACCATTGGATCGTATCCCATATAGATCCCGAAGCACTCCAAACTTCTTTATTCATCGGTCTGCATGGAATTCATAGATTTCGAAACAATCATTGCATGATCTAATGGTGGACCCTAGGGGTGAGCGGGTACATCAATCATTCCTAAAACATCATTAACTTTATTGAGTTGTTCACATGATTTATTTTTAAATGCGTGAGAACAAGATATGTTTTAGGACATTTCTCAACCTTTCCCATGATTCCAATGATCCATCTGCCTCACCCATAGAAATACATGCAAGTGAGCTCTCAGATCCCTTTTCAGATCTTGAAATCCATACATTTGTTTACAGGCACCTATTCCTATGAGGATGTATATAAATGTGATTGCAAAATGGGTATGAAATGTACGCATTCACGAAAAACAGGGTTCTGTCACTAATACAGTATCTTGGTGATGATAGTCATTTCCTACCCTATTAATCTCATATAATTGTTGTTTCTATTAATTGATCAACATATCTAATTACATCCACTATATAGGAGTGTCAATGGAGGACAAAACCCGTTAAACCAATCAGAACCTAACATGAAACATATGGCTTGGGTAGAAAAATTAATACGAAAAGCTATTAAGTTAGATTTGTTTTCAAAAATAGACCCGAAGTCTTATTGGATTAGATTTGGGTTTAGGTAAACCATACCTGAAAACCTGAATGCTAACCAGTTATGCGCATACAAACAAAAATACACATATATATGTACAGACATACATATACATTCATATATAGAAACAAATTATATATATGTGTGTGTGTAGTTTGTTTGTTTATGTATATATGTGCATCTACATATATGTATATATGCATACATATAGTCGAAAACACATGATAAGAAATGACAAATGCTAAATCATAACAAATATATTATAAAAAGACTATACTAAATGAGATGATAAGAATTTGGTGGAATAAAATGAGTTAAGGTTTTACTCCTCTCATTATTGATTTTTTTTTTTATTTATGGTTAAAAAAATTGATAGATACACATATACACATGTATTTAATTAATTATTTATGTATACAAGTATGTATGTATGTCTATATATATAACATACATGCATACATACATATGCAAGATGGAAGTTTGAAAATATATGTGGTCCTTGAATGAGCCATGTGACAATGTCAAGATGGAAGTTGGAAAATATATGTGGCCATAGTTTCATACTGTCTGTTAATAAAAGCCTAGCACATTAGTTAAAGGAACATGTTGAAACAAAACCTTTCATGAATAACCCTGATGAGGGTTGGGTATCAGAGTCTGAAATTAGTTCCATTGACAATTTTTGAATCAGGTCCAGGTTTGATGTTTCTATAAGCAATCCTGTTCTGACTAAGTACCCGGTCTATCTACATACATGTATATAGTCTTAGTTTTATTTCTATTCCCTTCAATTTCTAAATTCTTGGTAATATAAAATTTTGTTCTACAATTTAATAGGGTAAAAAGAGTAAAAACAATCATATGTTCGAACATGTTGAGGCGGCTGTAATTGATTATAAATTAAGCATATCTTTTCAATTTTCAGTCGACCATTATTAAGTGCTCAACCATCAAGTGCTTGTGGGTTATTGCTCAATTTTTGGTGTATGTAATTAGTGTTTCATTGATAAGCTTCTCAAAACATAGATGGTTTTAACTGGATTAATTCTTAAAGTGATATGTTTTGGGACTCGACAAGAACTCAGAGCCGAAACTTGATATTCATTGGATCAAGTATATATAGGTCTTGACATACCTGAGATCTCAAAGCATAGATGGTTTTAACTTGATTAATTGTTAAAGTGTTATGTTTTGGGACGCAACAAGAACTCAGACCAGAAAATTGATATGCATTGGATCAAGTGCAGGTCTTAACATAGCCGATACCAACCCTAAGACCTAATGGTTTTATCATATTTTTATCACCTAAGCCTGGAGATTTAACTTTCATTGCGCCGGACATGGAATAAAATTTAGATCCAAAGTCCAATAGGTTTGTATTTGGGAATAATAAAACCTAAATCGGTACCCAAAAAAAAGACCCAGTCCGATCCAGTAGCACCATTAAATTTCTGTGGTAGCCTACTTTCATAAAAGAGCACAAAGTCAGAACTTGTTCTTGTAGGACTTTGAAAGTTGTCTCAGTTTTGCATCAGGTGACTAAAGAGATGGATTAATCCAGGAGTTTTAGTTAAATGATTTTAATTATGGGTCTATTGTCATATCCCTAGAGGTGAAAAATTAACCGAGCCAAGCCAAGTATTTGCTTGCTTGACCACAGGCTTTTGGAAATAGAGGAGGGAGAAAAAAGATTTTTTTTTTTTTTTTTAAATCAACTTGGGAAGGAGATTATCTGGAACGTGTTAAAACATATTTAGCAAGGAAACCACGGAATAGTATACATATTTGAATAGTATATAAACCACATTTCTTATCACAATATGTGTGGATTTGTTTTTATAATTATTCAGAGGGTTTCAATTCTTTTCTCGTTTGAATTTTGTAATCGATTGTTTGATTACTTTCTAGTTTTATTCAAATTAAAATAAATTGATGAATAGACAATATTTTTTGAATCATGAAGACAAACTAGAGGTAATGTCAAGCTTCTTTGTCCGCTTATCTAGGCATGTTGCTAGCATGGTCCCATTCCATGGACAACCCATGAGGCCGTTCTGCAAGTGGATATATGTCATCATTGGCCCATGTGAGACCATATTAGGGATGTTTCACGCCAAGTCAAAAAGAACATGCCAAAAAGTACCTGCTAGATCAACGACTGATATGAAAATGAAGATTGATTGTGTAGTAGATGGAGCTGGACTGGCATTATAGATTGTTGTTGCAAAGATCCTGCCCAACGATGGTTGATCTTGCGGAAGATGAAATGCTAATTTACCATATAGAGTCCCGGATCTGCACATAAAAAGAAGAGAAAAGCTCGTCGAATCTGCTCCGGGCCCTTTGATGCATAAGTCAAACAAGGTATTGGGAATAACAAGAAAGAAGGAGAAAAGTATGATGTAGAATAACTGGTCTCTCTCTTTTTTCTTGCATATAAGGGACCTTTGAGCCTTTTTTATAGATGAAGAGTCATTGTTACATCGGAGTTGGACTCTTTAGAGTTCGATTTTTAATAAAAATCTACCTCTTAGACTTTCTTATCTGGATCAATCTGAGATTAAGAGTCCTATTCAAATTGGCCTCTTGGTGACCTAGGCTCGTTTTTTATAGAATGATCTATGGGTTAGGTTGGCCTGGATTGCTTGGTCCAACCCACTGGTCGGCCAGTTAGTCGGCCTTCTTCAGGTCAGTCGGTCTGATCGGCCTTCTTCTCGTCAACTGATCTAGTTGGCCTTCTTTTGGTCGGCCGGTCTGGACAACCTTTTTGTTGGCTTTCTAGTCAGCCTTTTTGTTAATTTCTTCTAGTCAGCCTTCTAGTTGGCCTTTGTTGGTCGCCCTGCTTCTATTCGGCCTTCTAGTTGACCTTCTACTGGTCAGCCCAGTTTTGGTTGGCCTAGTTCTGATTAGCCTACAAAAGACTGACCCCTTCAACCTTACAGGTCCTTTGACCCCATTTATATAAAGAAAGGAGTGTGAATCTATTACATTTGAAAGCGAAAATCAAAGGATGAGGCATAACCACCCTTCCTTATGAGCTATAACCTCATTCCTTATATAAATTCTCTTACTTGTAGTGCTGTAACTGACCAGAATTCAAATCTATTTAAAATTGTTTGCCATATGTCGACCTTTGATAGGTAGGTTGGATATAATCCATATCACCTGCTCCCACTTCTTGAGCCTAAGCTATTTTCTCTGCCTCCAGCGAAGGAAGTAGATTAGCCAACTATAGGCAATCAAATGTCCAAATCATAGATGCTATGGGACATTGAACCCTTTTTGTTTTTAAGACCATTGGGGGTTGGCTTTTTATGCTGAGAGCCATTTAGATCGTCTCTATGACCTATATGTGGTCGGCTTATCGACCATGGGGAAGTCGACTCGCCGACCTATTATAGGTTGCTCTTTACTCCTGTAAGAGGTTAGCTCATCTTGCCTGAATGGGTCTAGATCCTCTTGGTGTGTAAAAATTTAATCAAAAGTCAAATTACAGTTATGTAAAGAGGTGGAGGTCAGCTAATTGAGGTTGTTGTTCTTTGAGATTGGCTTAAGATCCATTGTGGCTTGAGGTTGGCTGTGAGGCACTTGCCCCCATTCATCTGTTGGTTGTGCTTGCGATCGTTGAGGTTTGGCTTACCGGTTTTGCTTGTACCTCATTGGGCTTGCTGTTCTATTGATGATGAGGTTGGCCCCTCATCCTGGTGCCTTGTTTTCCTATCTAAAAAGGTGGGTTGTTTGGCTTGCTAGATCTTCTATCGTTGCTCGGTGCTCGGCTCTTCATCCTGGTGCCTACTTCTCATTTTCTAAAAAGATGAATAGTTTAACCCTCCGGATCTTTGATTGGTTTGGCTTTTTGGATAGCTAATACCTGGTTGATTAGGTCAAGCGTGCTTCCTCATATCCGAGCCTAGTTTTAACTAGGTCTTTCATCAAGTCTTAGCTGGTAACACGAGTGCAGCACGTCGATGGTCATTGTGAGACATGTTCAACATTTTAGTCTTGATCGATGATGTTTGGCATTCTTGCCAGGCCCACAGGAATAATAGATCGATGGCCTCTTGGGAGGCTTGTCCAACTTGTGGTGTATGAGTGCAGCATTCTCGATGGTTGTTGCAAGATTTGTCCAATATTCATCCGTGGTCGTCGATCCTTGGTGTTCTTGTTAGGTCGGGTGAGTTTCTTAAATACAACCGACCATAATTCTCGTGGGCCTGGATAAAATGGGCAAATCGCTTATCATGTATCAAATGTCGGACGAGTCTCTCAAGATACCACCAATGGCACCATAACTGAGTGCCCCAGGTCGGACAAGTCTCCTTAGAGGCTACTGATCTATTATTCTTGCAGGCTTGGCAAAGATGTGAAATCACTGATCATAAACATTTAATGTCACACAAGTCTCTTCAGAGACCATAGATGGTGCTAAACTCGAGCATCGCAGGCCAAGATGAGCCTCTCAAGAGGCCACTAGACTATTATTACCAACTAAGAGCCGATGAAAGATCTAGTAAAAACTAAGCTTGAATGGGAGGCATGCTTAGCCTAATCAACCGGGTGCTAGCCATTCAAAAAATCCAACTAACAAAACACTTAGAGGGCCAAACAACCTACCTTTGGCAAAGGGAACTAAGAACCAAGATGACAAGCCAAGCTTCGAATAACAACTGAAGACCTAGAGGGCTAAATGACCCACCTTTTCAGACAAGGACAACCAATCATTAGGATGAAGAACTGAGCTCCGACCAAATGACTGAAGATCCGGAGGGCCAAATGACCCACCTTTTTAGGCAAGGGCAACCATGCACTGGGATGACAAGCCGAGTTTCGAGGGTTGGACAACCTACCTCTTTAGGCGAGGGAACAATGAAGCCAAGTTACAAAGCAACGACAAAGTGGGCACAACCCATTGACCTAACTACGAATAGAGAAGAAAGGTTTGAGCTGACCATGAACGTGCCTCTCGAAATTTGTTCAAGAGTCCTTGACCTCATCAGGTCCAAATAGGGACTCGAGAGAACTCCGACCTCAATCTATGACCTACATGTCTATGCTCAAAGAAGTCTACAATCTTAGCAAAGCGATGTTGAGAATTAGGGGCAAGGCCTCCAACAAAGGAAGCTGCCCTTTACCTTGCCCTCCATTTCAACAATGGCACCAAGAAGCGAAAGAAGAAGACATATACAAATTTCTATTTGTGGCGGAGACTTAAGCGGCCTGAGGAAGGTTCATGTGATCAGCGACACCTTCACCTTGCTGCACTTGCTCAGTGGTACCCTCTTCCCATTCTGCAGCCTCAGCCTCATGTCCCTCCTCCTCGACTTCCTTCTCCTCATCGTCCTTAAGCATGATAATGTGGCTTAAGTCAAACTTGGGGAAGCGCCTCATCACCTATCGCCAGCAGTCGTACAAGTTGTGTTGGAAGAGTCAGTGGAAGCATAAGAAATGTCCTTTTAGAAATCCTAGGAGGGCTTATATGCCCCTACAGCCTGGAGGACATGCTTTTTGGAAGAAGCTGCCTGCTGCTCAGTCTCCCGCTGCTCCTTCTTATTCTTGGCAGCCCGAAGTTGAGCTGCCATGCATTGGGTTTGGAAGCTCTTCAGCTCCACAATATTGGCCTTCAGCTGGGCCCTTAGCTCATCCATTCTCTTCCTTATCTTGTCTCCTACTCCTGCTCTACCTCTCAGGTGTCCTGTTGGAGCTGGTGGTACCGCTTATGAATGAGTATTGTGTGGGCAACATTTTCAAGTAAAAAGATAAATTGTAAGCAATGAAATGACTTAGCAGAAGATCTACAAAATACAAGATGATGCTCACCTCGGCAGTAGCTTGAAAAGCCCCATCAAAAAGGCTCTCGTGTTACCATTCTCCAGCTTCTTCCAGTTGGTGGGGAGAATGATCCCTTATCAATTTTCAGGCCACCTTTAGGTCCGTCAGAGTTGAGGTAGAGGACTTCATGGTCCGGTCCAGCCAAGGCGTGGACCTCTTCCTTAAGGTAGGGCGTGGGAGAGTTGTCAGTGCCTCGGAAGAAACGGATCGAGAAGTTAGTAGAATCTCCACTTCAGGATCCGCACGGAGGGCTCTAGATGGAGCCTGACTTGCCTAAGGGGCCGGGGCAATTGCGGCTGCATCCCAATTTAAGGCAAGAAGGCAAGTATGGGTGCAAATGGGTCGGGTCGGGTCGGATCATGAGTGTCCTTGACCCAACCTAGTTCCTTGTTCGGGTTCTAATTTTGGACCTAGACCTAACCCAATAGAAGATTAGGTCAGGTCGGGTTGAATCCACCGCTACAATTTTTGACCTAACGAGTCATTCAGGTCGGGTCGGTTTCATGTATAACCCGGACCCCATCCAAAAAATTTGGGTCCAGTTCGAGTCTAGGTTGGGTTTGGTTCGGGTCAACCCATATATGGCTTTAAGACTTGTTTGCACCCCGGGGGCTGCGGCCCGCGGGCTCAAATAATTTTACAGATTCAGGTTAGGTCGGGTTGGATCGTAGGATTGAAAATTTAAAATTATCCAAATTCAAATGGATAGGGTTGGGTCTGAATTTAGTAAACCCAGACCCGACCCAGAAAATGGAACGGATCCAATTTTAGGACCTGACTCAGTCCCACGGGTCCTCCAAAATAGGTCGAGTCTAATCTAAGCGGGTTAGATCGGGTCGGGTCATAGGTCAACCCGACCCATTTGCAGCCTTAAAAATGAGGCCTCGCGCAACCTCTTAGGGAACGCCAATGAAGCACCCTCCATCATCGTCTTGTGCTTTGCAATGGCTACCTTTCTCACCAAAGACTTGTCGACCATGTCTACATAAATAGAAGTAAAGTCAAAAAAGTTAGTAATAATTTGAAGAATTGAAAAATAGAGAAACACCGACCCTGAGGCCAAGCAAGGCTCAGTCCGACAGTGACCAAGGTCTGCTTGGCCAACACCTCCCAAATAAGAGCCTTGATGCTGCACAAGGACTCCAAGATCTATTCCTCAGCATCGAAGAGAATAAGGATTTGGTTCAAGATTTTCTTGGGGGTGGTTCGGATGGTGTTAAATTACTAGGGCTACTCAAACAATATAAAAAAAAGAAGCAGTCTTTCCAGCCATGCAATGAAACACTACCCTAAATTAGTCGGAACCCCTTCTGAGCTAAGACGTACCACTAGCCCGTCTGAATAGGATGCTCCTTGAGTATGTAGCATGCATGAAATAGCTCTATAATGGGTTGTATACCATACAGAAATAGAAGAGACAAAAAATCATTGATAATTTGCCACATATTGGGAACCTGGACAAGCAACAATCAGAAACCATTGAGAAGAAAGACAACAAAAGGAGGAAGAGGAAGCTTCAATCTAGACTTCAGAGTCTTCTCATAAAGGCTAAACTGAGAGGATTGTAGGCATTGACCCTATCCTCACCCCCAGGCATCCTAAAGGAGAAGTTGGCCAAAACATGGTAGCCCACCCAGAATCAGTCTAAGTCGTCCTAGTTCATAATGCGCTCCACAACGCTAGGCTGAAGGTCTTCGGTTTGGCACCACAAGAGTCGTTGGAATGCTGAGATGAAGTAGCTAGAAGTAGGAGAAAAGTGATAGAGTTCATATTCGCTATACCTAAAATTTTGCCCGACAACTTAGCCCGCAAACACGATAACAACAAGTGTCTAATGAAATCAATGGCCAATCAAAAAATTAAATAATTAGCATAATCAGATATAGCTCAATGCAATCTTAACATGCCCAAAAAGGAATATTGTAACCAACTAAATTACTAGGAATGGAAAAAGCTTGATCACGACGCTCCTGAAAGGGAATATGCTAACCGTCTTGGTCAGCGGATATAGAAAAAGTTCAACTACTCGTCCGCAAATTGCACGATCCTAACCGCACAAATTCGCACCTTCTCCTCTATAAATACTAGGCACGAGGTATGATGAGAATTTCGAATACCATATTTTCGTACTTCTATCCCTCTTTCATCTCTCGTGCTTCCTCTTGAAACTCTTCCTAACTTAAGTGTCGAAGAATTCCCGACAGGACATATTTTGGCGACCCTCTGATTATTTTTTGTGATTGTAAATCAGCTACAATACCATATGACGCTCCTCCAACCCAACCAAGTTGAGCAGCTCTCCCATCAGTTCAACTACATACATGTCGAGTTTTGAGAGGCAACATCGACAATGTTACGTGGTGCACAAATTCTTGATTGTATATAAGTTTGATATACTGATCGATGATTAGATAGATGATCGGTAGCCCACATCATTTATTCATGAGACTAATGTATCCGCACCATTTTTCTTCTAAGATTGCTAAGGTTTTCTATGTAGGCCAACTAATTTGCAGAAACATAGCCACAAGTCCGGCATTTGAGAACAATCCAATTAGATATAATGATTCCAAATTTTAAAAAATTTAGCAAATTTGTCAAAAACTTAGAAAGATTTCAAATAACAAAAAATTAAGAAAATAATAAAATTTTTAAAAATAAACTTTTCTAAAATATTTTTATATATATTTATTGAGAAAGCATAAGAGAAGCAAAAGAAACAAATTATAGCAAAAAAAAAATAATCAACAACAACGTATTGTCTCATTTATTTGTAACATACGAAATTTTGAAAACTAGTTATGAACAATTTGTGAATAAATTATAAAGTTATTGCATAGTTTGAGAATATGGAGAATATATTGCTGCTATCTTCTTATCGGTCCTTGTGATTTCAATCCTTCCTCTTGTCCACGTATAATTATAATTTTTTAGTTGGATTAGATCCATCCCCCAAGCTGATGGGCCAGTAGAACCATGAGTCCTTGTCTCCCTTTTATCCATCATTATAAGTGTTATTTTGCGGTTGGACGGGTCCACCCCCCGATTGGTGGACCTGGTCCAACCAATAACCACTCTTCGCCCACGGGGACATCCGATCGGAAAAGGAGAAAGGGAGTAAAAAAAAAAAGGCAAAGAAAAGTCAGCAAGAAGACGAATAAAGGTAGATTCCCCCACAACCGTTGTGATAAAAGCCGTTTCTTGTTATCCCTTCCCCGTTTCTTTAAACTCTTCTTTTTACCAGTGGTGGGGTGGTAGAGCGAGAGGACGAAGACGTGGGGTAAAGTTGGGAGATTCCGGTTAAAGAAGAGAGAGACCAACCAAATGCCCA
Source organism: Phoenix roebelenii (assembly GCA_025769935.1). Classification (NCBI taxonomy): domain Eukaryota; kingdom Viridiplantae; phylum Streptophyta; class Magnoliopsida; order Arecales; family Arecaceae; genus Phoenix; species Phoenix roebelenii. Next base: position 2,265,702 of record JAOXJJ010000359.1, on the reverse strand, counting down.
TCTGGACGCCTCCGAAATTTCCATTCCTTCTCTCCCCGCCGCCCTCCTCTCTATCCCTCTTTCTCTTCCCTCTTCTCCGTTCTCTCTCGGCGAAGTCGAATCCCCTGCTCTTCTTCTCGGCAGATGAAGTACCGGCTCCTCCTCCGCAAGCTCAGGGATTCACTCCTCCCCTGGCGTCGCCCCTCTCGTGCAGGTCCCTCTCCATTTGCTACGTTTCTCTTCTTCTTGTCTTCCCTTTTGTTTCTTTACCACGAGCTCGAATTCTATGTAAGTCTGCAATTTTGTATATCTTGGCGCCAATTGGTTGCTATTCTTCAGGAAAGATCACTACAAGTTTGATGTGTCTTTGATAGTATGCCCACTGTATTTGATTATATGTTTTTGATAACTAGCTTGTTGATGGGATGGGAAGGAAGTTGGCTTCTTGGAGATAATGCTTCCTTTCTATCAGGCATTGACCAGATTCATTTTTAAGATTAATAATTCTATATGCTCATGGTTTCTCTGCAGTTCATTGGAGTATTAATAATTAGATTCGAGGTGCTTGTAGAATTTTCTTTTGGTGTCCAACTCACCAATGTTTACAAATGACTTGGGCCTGGTTAGTGTGCTAATTCATAGATTCGTAGACCCATCCAACCACCTATGCTTTGTTTTTATTACTTATAATGTTATGCCAAAGATAATATTTCCAGTTGTAGGAAGTCAGAGGAGGACACTAAAATCAGGCAGGCATGAGGAGGATACCGAGGATATACCTGAAGAAATTGTTTTGTATGAAAAGAATAATATCTTTTGCACATTGATCACATGCACCATATAGTATTATACTATTGAAATTTTGTTTTGGTGGAATGATAATGATGGTAGTTGTTAATTAGATAAATGGTTTAGTATAATTGGAAGCATTCAATAGCCCCAGTAAAAGAAGGATTTTCCAAGATACATTGGGAGGAAAACTAAATGAGTTGGAACATGTTCTGTACCTTTTATTGAGCATCCAACGGTATTTGCCAAGAAGAGAAGAAGTGTTTCTGTATTGTATATGCTTCATATAACCAAAAACCACGCCCGGTCAAGGTAATTTGTTTTCTTTCAATCTCAAAGATGCTACCGACTCTTTGCCGATAGATTTAAGTGAAGGTGTCTTGTTTACTTTGTGTGGCCATCGATTAGCTGAGTCATGGATTTATCTTAATGTGAGGATTCTATATTCTTGATTATGTTAATTTATATGGTTTATATGGAACATTTATGGGACCTATATAAAGGAAGTATTATATATATTTCCAGATAAAGCTCAAATAAACGTTCCACTCATAGTGGTAAGCTGGATACACATCAAAGACTTTTGATACCAACCAGATTCTTTTATTGCAAGAACTAAAGATTGGTCAAAAGTTGAACTCTTCCAACACTGCTCCAATTTAAAGTAATGACATCATAAGCAGGTCGTTGTTGTTTCTTAAGGTTGTTTAGTAATGAAGTATCAAGAAAGAAAACCTTTGTAGAATGCCATATGCATGGAGATTTTATGAGAAAGCAATTTATAAGAATTCTATTGGTGTGACATATGACACAAACATTGGCTTTTGCTAAAGCATATAGAAAACAACACACTACATAATTCCTAGTTTCTTTTTCCATCATCTTTGAAGCTGATACACTTTAGATGCCGTAAAATATAGCATGGAGTGATCATATATATCATGAGTTATACTTATGACCACTGTTTAAGATTTTGATGAATGCATCGTTAAATTACTAACTTAAACCTTTAAAGTGACACATCAAACAAGTCAAAATCATTGCAATGTTTGAAATCAAGAGTGACATCATAAATTTATCAATGATTGACAAGCTAGTAATAACGAAACACTATTAGGTTTTTATGAATGGTTAGCCCCCTTAGTATGTTTAATATAACAATTCTAATATCAACATATAAAATTTAGATGGAATTATTCTTCTGCATTTGACCATATCTCTTCTCCTCTGGACAGATCCAACACTTGAATATGCGTCTGGGCTTGGTCGTGTTTACATCCATGCATCACTGGTTAAAAGACAGTTATCTTCTTCAACCTTTTCTTGAAGTACAAAAACCAATTTTTTGGGACTTGTATTATTATATCTGGTGTGGATAGACATTACTTTACATCATAACACCTAAGCAATCAAACCATGCGATTGAGACATGCATTATGAGGCAGCAAAATGAACATTGTATGCCCATCTGAATCCATCTACATTTATAAGCCTTCTCCCTCCCTACTGTTCTATTTATTGATAGACCTTGAACTACAAACCAATTTGCTGGGACATTTAGGGCCTCTCAGGGAGGACGCCTATCTTGTATGTTGTGTAAACCTCACGCTGGCCTAAGGCAGGAAGAATTTAGCGGCCTGAAGAGATGAAATTTTGTGGTTGGAGATCCTTGAAGCAATCTTGAAAGACAGGGAACTTACATTCCTTCTTGAAGGTTATATGCCACATCCCATATTTTCAAAAGAATTTAATCTAAGGAATCTGCAATCACAGCTAAACCTCATCTCCCCGCCTCTATCCATTCTTAACTTAAAACCTGAACACATGGTTTATCCAATGTACAAAGTAAGCAGAAATTCAAACGAGCCCTTAGACTGTACCATGTCCAAATTTAATGCCATTTTCTGGATTTACAACCACCAAGCGTTCAACTTTTATGCAAGACAACTGCACTTGGATAATGGTTTCATGTGCCAACCAACATGCACCATGCCGGACCAATATAAATAGCTAGTATGAGTCAGCTTGACATCTATTAAATCCATGTATAACTATTTTTATTGAAAAAAAATATTAGAGACCGGACCTAAGTAACTATTTTTTTTCAATAAAAATAGTTATACATACATATATACATGCATAT
>JAOXJJ010000359.1:2242167-2253964 GCA_025769935.1 Phoenix roebelenii | reverse complement strand
AAGACATACATAATTCGTGACAAAATACTTTTCATTTTCCATCATATGGAAAACCTTTTCTCTCTACTTAGCTCTATGTATTGTTAAGACATACATAATTCGTGACAAAATACTTTTCATTTTCCATCATATGGAAAACCTTTTCTCTCTACTTAGCTCTATTCATTTTCCATCACATGGAAAACCTTTTCTCTCTACTTAGCTCTATCCTCTTCGAAGTGCATTTTAGTTGTAGATTCTATAGAAACTGGACGATCTTATTTAGTCAATACCTAATAACAAACTCCTGTGCTCCTTTCATTACAGTGTTTCTGAACAAGTTCTTGGATGACAAGCCTAAAAGTTATCTTATGATGATATCAATATTGATGATAGTGACGATATTGATGATGACTTTGAAACGGAGTTACTAACTATGAGAATATATTAACTATGTATCGGATGCTGAAAATAGACCAATTTGATATCCTCCTTCAATTCAAATGAGCAAAAGCAATATCTCGTTGCATAATATAGATTTCCAATATTCATGATCTCTATGTGAATGAGTTTCACCACTAAATAGTCTATATTTTGTGACAAAACTGTAAACATACCAATAGATGAATACTAGTGATAAAATATTATCCTCACCAAAAAAAATAAAATCCATTTGCAAAGAAAATTAATTTTGTCACCAAATGTCAAAAAAACTTTAGTGACCAGACTATTTAATTACCCAAAAATTATAGATATTTTTTATTCACAAATATATATTGGACAGCAATTTTAACATTGTTATCAAAATTAATAACTAACTCATGACGGGAATATATCTTTGCTAAAAATCTTGATGTTCAAGACTGTAATATTGTAATGTGAAAAAATCCTAAATCATCGCAAAAAGCTTCCCATCAAAAAATAGGAGTGGGAATATTTGGTGCTAGAAGTTTAGCCACAAAAATTAGCAATGCATGGTATTTCATCACCAAAAATATTACTCATGAGATATTTCATGACGAACTTTTTTATTTTATTGTCTTATGGTATTTATTATCAATAAATAATGCATCATACCAAAATATTTTTTTGCAAACTGATTATTTTATTAGAGTGCTTGCTCAACCTGCATGAAGAGTCACATGCATGCAATACGAAATATATGTCCACTATTGATGGAGAAATCAATTAGGTGAATATCAAGAACAAGGTATTATTGAATCAAGATACTTCCACTGAATCTGGGGTTTTATTCTAAGTAATTGATCGGATCAATCACTCAGGATATCCTTGTGCATGAGTATTGCTAATCCTATAGTGCATCAACAAGATATGATATGGCCTAAATTAAAAGAATAGTCTACTAGAGTGGCTAGTCATAGATAAATTGGTTAATGAGAGTGATAAATTGCTGTACACTGCCACTAGCCTCCTGGGAAATACATTGTTATAACTTATGTGCCATTCAAGACATTAATATACGACATACATAAATGAAACATGCTTAATTTATTAGACTAGATTTATTATTGCTATCTAATCCGATCAGAAGTTATAATAAATTTTAATTAGGCATCCCACGCATGTTTACGATCTAACAATTATTAGACATTGCCAAAATAAAGCCCAAAAACAATTAAATTCAGATCTAGTTTTATGCTGAAAACTGCATGCAGAAACTTCTGCAAAATATGAACCTAAGGGCATTTGGGGTAGTCTATAGTAAATTACCAAGATTAAATAGGTGTATAGCATTTACACCGATCAAAGTAGGCATACAATAGGGCCACATCTAACAAGAACTAGATTAAAAACATCTGGTTTGGTATATTAACCAAAGCCTCGAAAATACTATTCAGTCATACTTGGAAACATAGCATAGAACATCATACGTAGCACATATTCAAAGACAAAACGTGCAAAGAAAAAAAATTTATGCATGAAAACCTATTGAAATATAAATACCATGGCCCAGCATATACCAGAAATTATTTGAAAAGTGGAGAGGAAAAAATCGCCTTTTGGATCAGCCATGAATGGAATGATCTAATTCTAGAACCCAACCTAGGAATTTAATATTACTCTGATGGAATCCTGAGAATCATCAGAGTATTTCAGTGGTGGATGAGAACTTTCTTCATGATTTTATCATATAAAGAAGCATGTGCAAGCGCTAAAACAATTTATACCTTCTTGTGGTGAGGAACCTGGGAAGGTTTACAATTTTAACAGGCCGAATATATCTCCTATCTTATTAATTTCTATAGATTTCAGGAGCCAATTGCTGAGAAGCATGTGCAATTCAATCGATGCATCTTTCTATAGCCTGAAAATCCTGATTATTTCTATTCCTCTAATAATATCTAGCGGCCTCCTTGAAATTCAAAATGGCATGAATAAATGATTTTCATTGCTTGAGCAACCATACAAGCAATGTTGGATTCTATGTGATCATTCTCTTGGGAAGTTTCACTTTGGTTTACTGCTTTAGAGCTTTTCTGTTGCATCCTATCCTACTAAGTCCCACTGAGTGTGCCCAAAATGTTTTCCAAGAAACTAAGCTCTGACTGATTAGGATGCTGGCATGACAAATTGAGCGGATCGATCAAGGAGTTTGGTTAAGCGATAGGGTTTAGTCTTGTCTCAGTAAGAGGACTTTCATATTTTCTAGTAGAACAAGAATTATATAAATCATAAAGTAATAAGGAGAGGAATAACTCATAGGTAAGTGAAACAAACTAATGATTGATTTCACAAGGATTATCTGAGTACAAGATAATAGAGATAAAAGAATTATTCATGATAAGAGGGGAAGGAATAACTCATCTCTGCTACTTGAATCATGACCAATTCTCTCATTTGAAGTTTGAACCCCAAACAAAAGGAAAACTCAGCTCCTTCACTTGGGTGCGAGAGTCAAGCTGCTTTTTCTGTGATGGAAAGATATCCACCATCATACAAGTCACACAAACACTACGTATGGGATGGTTGACCCTGCACTTTATGGGTCCCTTAACTTCCACGTTCGAACAGGTTGAATCTCCAATCTGTGAATTCCTCGATATCCATATAGAAATAGGTTGAACCTTCAATCTAGATCACTCAATATCCATATGGGAGTAGATTGAACCTTCACTCTTCAGGCAAAGCAGCTGCATCCATTGTTGGTTGGAAGATCGTTCACCACCAAGAAAGACTTTGAATCCTAGAGCTCTAGGAGAGGGTTGTTACTTCCGGTAGTAGAGCTATATAAATGTATTGAAAAGAATCAATTGGATCTTTCTTCCTCCCTTTATCATATTGGTTAGACGTACGTTATTTCCGGCAATAACTTTCTTTAGGAGGTAGTTTCTTGTCATGGTAACTCCTCCGATGGTTACCACCATTTCCGATATAAATAACTCCTCTTTGGATGGTTGCTCTTCCCAAACAGCTATCCAATGTACCCTGATAATCTTGTCTGAGTAACAGGAGCCTTTCAAATGAGACCACAGAAATAACTAAGCAAATATTAATTAGCCTAATATTTTTGGCTATTTATTATGGTAGTTCATCATTGACTAATTTGTGGGTATAAAACTGTGCCGGTTAATGAGGGCTTAGAATTCTAATAAATTAACTTGGAGATCAAGGAAGAATTGAAATAAAGAGAATTGATTTAAAAAGCGCATATTGCCGTAGAATCCAATACTGAGGTCGGAGTGCAGCTTGAATCACCCTAAGGTCAGTTGAAGGCGAGCTGAATAGGCTGGCCTAGGTATGGAGAAGTGGATCTTCCTTGAAGGTGGCTTGCAAAAAGTCCACTTGTCAGAGAGTTTTTAGCGGAAACTCTCCGATATCTAAGTCGGAATAGAGAAGCAACAATGTGGAAAAGAGAAATTTTAACAGAGTATCATTCTTTGTGAATAATATATTACTTGCATCTCTGAGGTCCTCTAGACTACCCTTTATATAGGGAAGCCTGTTTTGTCGTTACTTGGGTTGATGTGGTATGCACTGATAGCCAAGTAACGGTTGATAGTACGGCTGCAGCATGGAAGTTAGTCCGCATGGGCGGCATGGAGTGCTGGTCGGGTACAGACTGTGGTGCTGCCACAATTGCGAGTTACTGTAGTTGTCGGTTTTAGGATTGTCAGTCCTTGTCGACACATGCTAATTATTTTTCTCAGCTGATTGGCACCTTGGCTGGTGGCTCCTCAGCTGATCAGCTCTTTGGTCGTGGTCAAAGTCATTCTCTTCTATTTATGTCCGAGGTCAAAGAGATCGGTCTGGACCGAGGTCGAGGTATCCAATATTTTCTCCATCACTTTTCTCCCGCTTTCGAGGCCGAACTGTATTCCAGTTCGGGCAAAAAAATTCGAGTCATCACCTCGATCAAGGGAGACCTTGGTTAGGGGCATTAAATGTGTTGATCAATCTTTTTGAAGCATCACCGTATCTAGGATGTCCTGAGGCGTCATCATTGCAGGATTTTCTTTGAGGCATCATTACTACAACGATCTTGGTGAATTGTTGCATTGTATTCTGAGCCAACACATGGTTTGATCTGCTCGAGTAGCCGATCGATGCTTAAATCAAGATCGTTTATACCTCCATATAAGTGTGACCTCTCCCTTTAGTTTGCGCTTCTTGCTTCATTTGCTCCTCTATCCGAGTGCTCAAGCGTCCATGGTCCTAGGTGGTGCTTTGGCGAAGTCCCTTCGTCTCTAGCTCTAGCATCCTCCGCATTCTCTGGTTTCCAATGGGTACTCATTCTTTAGCTGCTCTTTTTTTCTCCCTCTGTCTTCTTCGCTCCCTCATCTTCTCCTTCATCTTTTTCTTCATCTTCTTCTTCATCACCATGAGCGGAGGTGAGGTTAATTCTTTAGAGAAGAGTTGGTCACCTAACCACTCTTCTTGAGCTTGACAGTTGTCTCCTTTGGGCGAGGCTGAGTCTGAGATCAGATTGCGCCCATATAATGAGGTATCCATCCTAACCCAGGAGGAATTGGACCTCATTCGAGCTTACGATTTCGTTCCCCCCAAGTTCACCGTTGAGCTTGCTAGTCCCAATGTTCAGGTGACTAGTCCTTTTTTTTCTCTGCTTTGCCTATATGAAGAGACTCTAAGGGTTGGGCTAAGACTACCTCTTGACCTCTTTTTTTGTCAAGCTGATGAGGGCCTATAGCCTTGTCCCGAGCCAACTAGTCCCGATCTTTTGGCGGGTCCTCATCGACTTTCTTTCTCTTTTTCTTCTTTGGGGCATCCAAGCCTCAGTTTCCCTCTTTCATGGATGCTTCACTCTGAAGAGGCATCCTCAAGATAGCAAAGCTGGTACTTCTTCTAGAAAAGATCGCCAGCTGATATGAGGTACTTCCTCCTCCATTCACAAATGGAGAGGAAGGTTTTTCTTCATTTTTACTGAGTAGCCATGGTTGTTTGAAATTGCATGGAGGATACCTTGCAGAGATTTAAATCGGCCCCCAATGTTGCCCGGTGACAATAAAGGGGCCTTACACAAGCTCTTAAAATTTCAATCCAAGATTCCTACCATTCAGGAGCCATTTTCCGAGGAGACGTTGATCAATATTGACCTGAGCTCGGCCAACCTCTAGGGTGAGCTTCTCGTGAATTTTTTCTATCTTTTCATATTTGTGTTATTGACTAACTTTGTCTTCGATTTTGTAGCTCTCACCACCATGAAGACCGACCTCATATTGATCCATCAAAGGAGGAAGATGAAGAAGAGTTGGTCGTGGCATTCGGGGGTGAAACCCCCCAAAGGAAGAAGTCAAGGGGGGAATCCTCCTTCGCCTGCTACCAAAGCTGTCGAAGCCACCGAAGCTACTACTGAAGTCGCTGCCAAGACCTTGGTCCTTGAGGTCTCCCCCAAGGTGCTCGTATCTCAAGAGGAGACTGTGGACCTCGATCTTGAGGTTGAGATTGTATCGCCGATTAGGTCGGCTTTCCTGGAAGGGGTCACCCTTGCCCATCCCCGCATTGTCGCAACGCCCCATGTTGATCATCCTCGGAGGTCTGTGTGTTGGCTCGGTCAGATTCGAGTCGTTTGCTCCATTCGAGAAGGGCCACTCAGCTTTGGTCCATGCCTCCGGGACCGACTTCCTAGAGTGGTCGGTCGAGGAGTCCGATATGTCCTTGGAGAGCCCTAAGGTGGCGAGGAAGTTGGTTCGATCCATACAACTTCAAGCTGACAGGAAGGTTGTGCGCTCCCTTAGCTATGCCGAGTTCTTCAGTGGGGCCTTTGTCATGGTCGTTCAGGTAAGTTTCTATCTTATAAATCTTTATTAAATCAATCACTTCGGTAACTAACCCTTCTTTTTCTTTTCAGCATGCCCTCGAGGTTGGCTGCATGCATGAGAGGATCATGATACTTCCTACGTTCAGCATGGAGTTTCGGGCGAGGGTGGCGGGTGCTAAGAAGCAGGCTAGGGTGGTCAAGGAGCGAGTCGAGTGAAGATGAAGGATGCCAAAGACAAGGTCGACTCGGCGGAGGGTAAAGCCTCGGCCCAAGCAGAGCCACCTATCTGCTGCCAGAAAGGCCTTGAAAGTCATCGAGTAGAAGGTCACGAAGTTTTCTGTGAAGCTAATCCAACAGAGTAGAAGGCTAATGACGCCTAGAAGTTCTCCAGCTGAGTCGAGGAAAGAGTCTTTGAGGCTTGGAAGCTCGTCGTTCAAGCCAAGCAGAAGGCTACAAGAGCAGTTAAGGAATACTACGCTTCAATGGAGTTTTGCAAGGAGACCTTGGAGAATGCTACCGATACCTTCGAGAAAGGCTTCGAAGAATGCCAAGCTCGGGCTCAGCGGCTCTTTTTAGAGATGGATTTCTCTAGCCTTGATGATGAAGGTGAGGAGGGTAGCGAAGGCGGCAACAACGATGCAGAAGGCAACAACCATGAGGAGGGTGAGGTCGGTGACAACAACGTTGGCAGTGGGAAAGGTGACAAAGGAGAGGAGTGAAGTCTCGCCTTTTTATCTCTTTTATTCTTTCTTCCTTTCACTCAGGTAAATCGAGCTTGGTGTACTTTTCTTTTTGCTTGGCCTTTATTGAGATCAGTTGTAAGGGTTTACAAATTTAATGAAAGTTAAGAATTTTTAAAGTACATGTCTTCAATTTTTGCCCTCATCGTTTACCTTTTTTCTGAGTTTAGGTCGTCACCCCAAATTTCGAGCTTCTCTTGTAGCTCTTTTTGCTCGGGTTCTGTCAAGGTCAATGTATGTACTAAAAGATAATGAAAGGTAAAGAATTTTTCAAAATACTTGACTTCGATCTTTACTTATGTTGTTTGTTTCTTGGTTTCAAACCAGACCCTTCTCCTTATGGAGATTTAGCTTGTCTTGGGCCCCTGGGTCAATCTTTCCGAAGTTCGGCTCCCTTTCACTCAATCCAGTCTCACTTTCAACCTCTGCAGGATTATCCGGTTGGTCACTTTGGCCTCTCTGTTAGACTGGGGATACACTACCAAAGTGAACCGATGGTCAATTTCGAGCTCGGTATAGAACTCTTTGAATTGAGCATTGTCGAATTGACACCCATTATCGGTGATGATTATCCGGGGAAGTCCGAACTTGTAGATTATATTCTGCCAGATGAAGTTCTGAGTTTTTTTCTTAGTAATCTGAGCTACTGGTTCGACTTCTGCCTATCTGTTAAAGTAATCCATAGCTACAAAGAGAAAGTTGCGCTACCCTATTGCCAGTGAAAAATGTTCGAGGATGTCGATTTCCGACTATGTAAATGGTTATGGGGTACTGATCGGCATCAACAACATAGTCGGTCATTGTTAGATGCTTATGTGTCTTGACATTGATCGCACTTCTTTATGAGGTTGATTTTATTCCTTGGCGAGGTCGACCAGTAGTATGTCTGCCGCAGGACCTTGTAAACTAGAGATTTGCTCCCCCAGATGATTGCCACAGATGCCCTCGTGCATCTTCTGAAGTGCAAAATCTACTTCAGTTGGACTGAGGCATCTAAGGAGCGGTATCAAAAATGACCTCCGGTATAATTTGTCCTTGAGGAGGACGTAGTGGAAGGCTTGTCGCTTTATCTGACGAGTTCCAGCCCGATTTGCAGGCACTATTTCATCCTTTAAGAAGTTGAGGTGGGGATCCATCCAGCTTGGCTTGATATTGGTGTTCAACACAACCTCAACCTCATTAATGCTCGGCGTCTCTAGGACCTCGAGGTAGGTGGCTTTGGTCAACTCGACAAGGTTCGAGGTGGCCAACTTTGATAGTAGATTGGCCCTCGCATTCTTTGTCCAAGGGATCTGCTATATACCAAAGCTACAAATGGCCGAGTGATCTCCTTTACCTTTTGTAGGTATTTGGTCATTAAAGGCTCCCAACCCTCAAATTCTCCTCATTGTTGTTCGAACACTAGTTGTGAGTTGCTGAAGACCTTCAGTTGTTGAACTCCGAGCTCCTTGGAGAGCTTGTGCTTGGTGATAAGTGCTTCATATTCAGCCTCATTATTTGAGGCCCAGAATTCGAACTGCAGAGCATACTCCGTGACTACTCCATTTGGGCTAGTAATTATGAGCCTAGCTCCACATCTCCTCGAGCCTGATGACCCATCTACATACAGGATCAATAGTCGCTCTGTGGTCTCCATCTTCTTGGGAAGCTCGGCAGGATCCTCATTAGAGATGGTGCACTCCACCAGAAAGTCTGCCAACACCTGCGCCTTGATAGATGGCCGAGATCGATACTTAAGGTCGAACTCTCTGAGCTCCACCGCCCACTTTGCTAGATGACCTACATTTTCAGGCTTCAAGAGAACCTGTCTCATTGGCTGGTCGATCAGAATTGTGATTGAATGGGCTTGGAAGTATGGCCGAAGCACCTGAGCTAAGATGATGAGGGTGCAGACTGTCATCTCCAATTTGAAGTATCTGGCCAAGAATCCAACTTATGTAGTAGACGAGTTTTTGGCATCCTCCCTCTTCTCAGACTAGAATCGAACGCACAATAGTGGGAGAAATAGAAAGTTACAGGTAGAGCATTTCTCCAACCTACAGTTTTGTGAGGAAAGGTGCTGAGCTGAGGTACTCCTTCAGTTGGTCAAAGGCCTGTTGACACTCCTCGGTCCATTGGAAGTCTTTCAGGTGTTTCAAGACCTTGAAGAATAGGAGGCAGCGCTCCACCGATCTAGAGACAAACCTCGTTAGCGCAACAACCTGACCTGTTAGGCATTGAACCTCTTTGATGATCTTTGGGGGCTACATGTCCTGTACTGCTCGGATCTTCTTCAGATTTGCCTCAATGCCATGCTGGATCACTATGAATTTCCAAATTTTTCTAAGGTGACTCCAAAGGTGCACTTCATTGGTTTGAGCTTCATTTGGTACCTTTTGAGGATCACAAGTGTCTCCTCTAGGTTGGCGATATGCTGCTCCGTTGCTTGGCTTTTCACGAGCATATTGTCTACATACACCTCCATGTTGCGGCCGATTTGTTCCTTAAAAATTTTGTTGATGAGGTGCTCGTAAGTAGCTTCTACATTCTTTAAGCCAAAGGGCATTACCTTGTAGAAGTATAGGCCTGTATCAGCAAGAAAGGTCATCTTCTCCTTGTTCTCGAGCGCCATTGGGATCTAGTTGTACCTAGAGAAAGCATCCATGAAGGTGAGCAGTTGGTGTTCCACGGTCGCATCTACGAATTGATCTATCCTCGAGAGCAGAAAGCTATCTTTTGGGCAGGCTTTGTTCAGGTTGGCGTAGTCGATGCAAACTCGACTATTTTCATTAGCTATTCTGACAAGCACAATATTGGCCAACTAATTAGGGTAGCTTACCTCGCAAAAAAGGCCGACTTGTCAGGAGTTTGTCAACTTCCTGGTTTACGATATGTTGCATTTCCATGGTGAAGTTTCTTTTCTTCTACTGCACTGGTCAGAGAGTCGGGTCTATGTTGAGCTCGTAAACTATCACCTTGGGGATTATGCCTGACATGTCGACAGCCGACTAGGTGAAGACATCTTTGTTGGTTTGAAAAAAGTTGATTACTTCAGTTCGGTGTCCTTGACTTAGACCAAAGCCGATTTGGACAGTCTGATCAGGCTCATCTTCCCACAAGGAGACCCATATCAACACTTTGGTCGGTTCTCTTTGTTGCTCCTTGAGCTCATCCCTTGTGTCCAGCCTCTCGATTGGTAGGATTTCTACTAGCTTCTTTCCTTTGAGGGTGGCCATGTAGCATTGGCGAGCTACGATTTGGTCACCTAGGATTTCTCCCACTCTGCACCTTGTAGGCAATCACATGAACAAGTGGTAGGTAGATATCACAACTCAAAAAGCGTTCTGACCAGGTCGACCGAAAATTATGTTGTAGGCTGAGAGGACTCAAACTACGAGGAGGTCTAGCCTTAAAGTGTTACATTGGGGTTCTTGTCCTGCAGTGATCGATAGATTGATCACCCAAAAATTGAGTCTCCTAAGAAAATGACCAGAGGAGGGTTAACTCTCCAAAGTTGCTCAGCAGGCAATCTCTTTCTTTGGAAAGTATCTTAAAATAATATGTTGGTCGAGCTTCCATTATCAATAAATATTCTTTTTACATCCTATTTTACGATTGTAAGAGAAATAACTATAGAGTCATATGAGGGGTCTGGACTCTCTATAGGTTGGCGTCAGAGAAGGTGATGATGTCTCCTGTACGTTGTCATTTCAATGCTGCCTAGACCTCTTGAGCCCGAGGTGCTCGAGACCTTAGCAGGACTACCAGAGATGGTGTCGATGATCCCAGTAGTCAAGCAGTTGTCGATCGGCTCCGAGGATGGCAGACTAGAGGTCGAAGCAGGCACTCCTTGGTCCTACCGAGCACGCACGTCCCAGTCCAGCCACCCACGTCGGATAAGTGCCTTAATTTCATCCTTGAGCTGGATGCACTCCTTCGTGTCATAGCCATTGTCCTAGTGTAAACAACAGTATTTCTTCTATTCCCTCTTGGCTACCGGGGTTGTCATCATATGTAGAGGGCAGAGGTATCCTACACCCTCAATTTCCATTTGGATATGAGTCCTTAAGGCGGAGAGCATCGGGTGCTTCCCGACGTTCTATGGAGGATTCCTAGGTCATCGCAAGCCGAGGTAAAACACTTCTATGCTCTCTTTGCTCATCGCAGCCCTCTTGCCTCCTTAGGGAGGTCTTCCTCTAGCAAACTCGCGATGGAAAGCCATGTCCTTCTCTATGCTGGCATACTTCTCTGCACATGCCAACATCTCAATGAAGTCAGTGGGGAAGCATTTCTCCAAGGAGAAGAGGAAGCGTGACGACCGTAGGTCTCTCTTCATCGCCGACATTGCAACTGACTGATTAAGATTGCAGACCTCTAGTGTCGCCATGTTGAAGCGACTAATATAGTCCATAAGGGACTCTTTGTCCTTTTGCTTAATGCCGAGCAATAGGTCCAAGCCATGACACTGTCTTCAATTGAAGATAAAGTGCATCGCGAAGAGATGGACGAGCTGCTCGAAGGTGTGGATGAATTTGGTTCAAATCCTGGAGAACGAGAATCGAGCCGCCTTGTGTTGGGTTATGGGAAAAGCCATGCAAAGCATGACATCATTGGCTTCGTGCAGCATCATGGGAGCCTTGAAGCTCTCAAGGTGATTCAGAGCTTCGGAGGTGCCGTCTTACGGCTCTACCTGGGGCATCTTAAATCGAGGTCGGATCGGTTCTTTCATGATCAACCTCCGAGGTGGCATCCTTGTTGCCCAAGGAGACAACCCAAGAGGGGGAGGGGGTGAATTGGGTTTTAATAAATTATTGACTAATTAAAAACTTAATTAGTAATTGACTAAATCTGATGCAAGCAG